>LPNX010091425.1:0-24027 GCA_001517045.1 Pseudotsuga menziesii
CTGTGCTTGCCCCCAAGGTCACACCTCTCCCACTTTCCTAAGTGAGGAGACAGCTTTCGAAAGATTTTTGCTGCAGGTGTGCAATCGGCGGACAACAATCCTTTAACATAAGTTCTATCCCTCGTTATTTAAATTAGGAAGCTGATCTTTTAGCTAACGTTGCTTCAAGGTTAATTCCATCTGAAGGGATGCTTATTGATTCTTTCTTGGTTGAATTGCTTTTTATACCTTCTATACCTGACAACATCACAAATTGGAGAGTCTTCAACAATGACAAGTAGTTGATCGATTTTCTGACTTTGAAGGATACTTTTAAAGATGCGGTCATTGACGTAATGAATCACGATGAGGATCTATATAATTTTGCATTAATTCATAATCCTTGTTCAATTCAGGAATCTCTCAATGAGGTTAGTACTCTTCCTAGATCAGTAATCAAACTTGATAAATTCTATGACTTGAAGGATAAATTTAAAGCTGAAAGGAACTGTAAAACCAACAGCTCCATTATGCAATCTGAAATTGTAAATCTAGGTACTGAACACGACCCTCAATGTGTAAATCTAGGCAGTATGTGTACTCCCCAGGGAAAAACATCCTTCATACGACTCTTTATTGAGTTTAAAGACATTTTTGCATGGACGTATGAGGATCTTAAGACATTCAATCCTAATATAATGCAACATGTCATTCCCATGAAACAAGAGGCTAAACCTTTTCAACAGAAGTTGAGGAAAATGCATCCTAGCCTAGAATCAGCTGTCAAGAAGGAGCTGAATAAACTCCTTGCCACCAGAATAATTTTCCCAGTACGACATGCACAATGGGTGGCAAACCTTGTCCCCGTCTGAAAGAAAAATGGTGATATCAGGTTATGCGTTGATTTCTGAAATCTGAATAAGGTTTCAGAAAAGGACAATTATCCTGTTCCTCCAATGGAGAAAATCTTGCAATAGGTCTCTGGATCTAAAATGTTTTCACTTCTAGATGGCTTTTCTGGATACAACCAAGTGTTAGTATCCAAAGCAGATCAGTTGAAAACAACCTTCAGGACCCCTTGGGGAACTTATGCCTATAGGAAAATTCCATTTAGTTTAATTAATGCCAGAGCAACATTTCAAAGGGAATGGACATCGCATTTAGAGGTCTGATCGGTAAGTTTGTTGTCATTTATCTTGATGATATCACTATCTTTTCAAAAAATAGAGCTGATCATTTAACTCATCTTAGGAGAGTTTTTGAGCGTTGCAGGAAACATGGGATTTCTCTAAATCCTAAGACATCTATCTTTTCCGTTACAGAAGGTAAGTTACTGGGTTTTGTTGTTTCTAAACAAGGTATCAATATTGACCCAGAACGTACCCATGTTATATCCTAGATTTCTATGCCTCACTCAAAGAAATCTATGCAGTCATTTCTTGGGAAGATAAATTTTGTTTCTAGATTTATTCCTGGGTTCACTAAAATTGTTAGGCCGCTTCAGAAAATGATTAAGAAAGATGCTAAATTTAAATGGTCTATTGAAGAAAAACAATCTTTTTACGCTATATTGAAAGATATTGCTGAAGCTCCTACTTTAACAAGCCCAAATTTTTCCAAACCATTTATATTATACACATTTTCTTCTGAGTCTTCATATGCTGCTGTTTTAATGCAGAAAAATCAGGAAAATAATGAGGCTCCCATCGCTTTTACAAGTTCTGGTTTGAACGGTGCAGAGCTGAATTACCCAGAAGTAGACAAACAAGCATTTGTTGTTTTCAAGTCAGTGAAACATTTCCGGCCTTATTTGCTGAAGTCTCATACCAAGGTTGTTGTACCATATTCAGCAGTCAGAAATCTTTTAGTACAAAAGGATCTAGGTGAAAATCGATCCCATTGGGTAACAGCACTTCAGGAATATGACCTGGAAATAAAGCCTTTAAAAATTGTCAGGGGACAGGGACTTTGTAAGTTGGCAGCTGGATCTTCAGACGTTTCTGAATCTGATCTGCAATTCTTTGACGAACATTTTCTGTTTGAAAGGGAATTTTTTCCAATCTCAATTCCCCCTGATTCTTGGTATGATGATATTAAGTTTTTTTTATTGCATGGGAATGCTCCTGAACATTTAGATTCATGCAGCAAAAGGGCTTTGAGATTGAGATCTTCCCCTTATCAGCTAATTGATAACATTTTTTTTAGAAAGAATTTTGAGGGAGTTCTCCTTGGCTGTTTAGAAAGAAATGAAGCTGATAATGTGTTGTCTCAATTACACGCAGGACCAGCCGAGGGACACTTTGGCAGAGAAACTACTGCCCACAAAGTACTCAAAGCTAGATATTACTGGCCTACTCTGTTCAAAGATGCATTTGCCTTTGCCAGGAAGTGTCGGGAGTGTCAGAGAGCAGGAGGCAAGCTGAAGAAAGCAGCGTTACCCCTCCAACCGGTTATTATTGAACTCCCATTTCAACAATGGGGTCTGGACATTGTTGGTCCAATCACACCAGCTTCTTCACAGCAGCATAAGTACATTTTGACAGCCACGGATTATTTCACTAGATGGGTTGAATCCATCTCCTTGAGAGTGGTTAATTCAGAACAGGTGATATCATTCCTTGATTCTTTTATTATCACCAAATTTTGTGTTCCTGAATCTTTGATTTTTGACAATGCAACTTATTTTTCTTCTGTAAAGTTAACAGAATATGCATTGGAAAAGGGCATAAAGTTAAAATATTCAGCTAAATATTATCCTCACGGTAATGGATTAGCTGAATCTTCTAATAAAAATTTAATCAAGATTTTGAAATGCACGGTCATTAATCATCATAGGAATTAGCACAACGCCTTATCGAATGCCTTGTGGGCCGATAGAGTGACTCCCAAAGCTGCCATAGGAAATTCTCCCTTTTTCTGGTATACGGTAAGGAAGCTATTTTGCCTCCTCATTTATTTTTACCCTCTTTACAGCTCTCCCAGTCAATGCAGGAGACACCATGTTCTGCCATGGAACATCGCATCAATACCTTGCTTAAACTGGAAGAAGATAGAGAGTCAGCTAGAAAAAAGTTTGACAAACATTAGCAGACTATGAAACACTGGTTTGATCACAGAAAATCATTCAGTCGGGATTTGGAAGTAGGTGACCTAGTTCTGAAATGGGACAAGGAGCACGAAGACAAAGGAAAACATACTAAGTTCCAATGCCTGTGGCTGGGACCATTTATTATTACAGAAAAACTTGGTCCTAGCACTTTCAGGTTGCAGACATTGGAAGGTGACATTGACAACCTTCCAGTGAATGGTCATCCGATTAAGAAATATTTTTGATGATCCCCCTCAAGGGATTATCCTGTACATATCTGGTGTGGTGTGCTTGGTTTGTGGAATTTGTCAGTGAGTCTATTTGATTTGTTTGTTTTGGATTTTTTGTTTTGTTATTTGTTTTATTTGCACATTTTGAGTCTGATTAATTTATCAAACTTCAAGCTGATGTCTTTTTTCTTATCAACCTCTGTCATTGATCTGCAAACCATGCACAAATATTTTGCTATCCTGAAAATTGTCATACTGTTTTATGTCTGGAATAGTGAACAGGCTTTCATCTTTCTATATTTCACTAGAAATTCTTGAATCATGTTAATATTAATCAATAATATGAGTCTTTACAAAGATTTTTCCAAAAGGATTAGGGCAAGACTTCGCAAGGTTATATTTTAAATCTTTTACGCCATCCCTTCTCGCAAAGAGAATCAGATCTTCCTCCCCATCTGCTAAGATAATCTCACTGCAGATTAAATATAACTACATTCTGGCCATGGTTGGGTTGGAATACTTTCAAGATTATTCTGAAGGACAAAGGGTCTCATAATGAGCCAGTCTGCTTAGGATCATAGGTTTTCATTCAGTAACATTGTCGTTTCCGGTCACCAAGCCTGGACAATGGCCCTTGGAAAAACACTGAGGGGTAAAAGGTCTCATCACGAGCCGGTTTATTTATTGTAATGTAGGATGGTGACTGACATGGTTGTCATCTGGTTACCAAGCAAGAACCATGGCCTTCAGAAATATGATAAAAAAAAATGATGGTGACAATTCAACCTAACCATAATTGTATATCTCTAACTAGCAGATGGGATACTGGCATTCCTTGGGCTTTGAAGCAACCCTGGTGAGGCTATAGACTCCTGCTGGCAGTAGGGCCATACTTATGGTATTGGGGTTTTATTTTTTAAAACCAAGCCATTTATTGTTTTACTTCTTTTGGACTAATTTTTGTTAGAAACTCGATCTTCATCAAATAAATAATTAAGACTGTAAATTTCTGGTATTTTTTAGAAAATGTGAAATGCCTGAATTTGTTTGAGATATTAAATATTGATTCCTATATAATGACATCCATGAGGGATCTAATTTCTTTGATTGCATGGTTTCAGGTTAAGAAACAGAGATAATTGTTCCACCCAGTCAGTCGCCATCTGTTGTTCCCTTGCTCAACAGCCTTTAAAAAACATATTTCATCAAACAAAATCCTATTTTGTTTTGATGAAATGTTCGAATTTATTAAGACAAATCTAATGAATCACCAACTACTGATATGATGAATTTCTATGAGCTACTGAATCAGTGAAATTCTATGTTTTAAAGCAACCTTTGCAAGCTATAGATTATTTGACAAAATCACCACTATGAAGTTCTTATTTTGGGTAGATTTACCTTAAAAATTAAGGGATGAGTATTAATAATTTCCATTTTTTTATCATAACCTAATCTTGAAGTCTTATCCAAACATTTATCACTTGATTTTGCTATTTGATTTCATTATTATAGTTATTGATAAGGTTGCAAATTTGGATGATTGATCATAGTATGGTTTGGCATGTTATCATAGGTTTCATTTGAATATTAATTAATGGGTATATGTTATCGGTTTATTGAAAACTAGATAAGACCTAGCATATCAAAAGCTTAATAATTTATGCAAACGATTCTTATCTTAAGTATATCCTTTACCATATGAATCATATTTGCTCATGTTATTAATGTTTAGCATTGATTGTTATGATGTGCCCCATACTATGAAGGTTTCATTTTGGGTTTCATGGTTATGACATGTTCTATCCAAAGCTTGTACTCTAACCTTTGAGTCCTGCATAATTCAAGCGCAAATATTAATCCTGACCTTATGTAATATGATTTGTATTGTGACTTATATATTTATTGCATGAAAGGGGTCGAGGTTGACACGATCGTTATGCTACGTGCCCCATGTAATTTATTTGCCACCTTCGAAGGTAATGTTGTTATACTTTAATGTCTGTGCATCAACGTTCAAAGGTTTTAATCCTTAGGATTTTTTTGACCCATGCCATCACCTCCAAAGTTGATCCACCTGCTGTAAGGTTGATTTGGTATCATCATGTTTGTACTCGAATCTGTCCATCACATTCAATGGTTAGTAAGTAACCAGCGTCGTGGCTTTATCCTCGTTCAACACCTGTAGTCTAGGCAATGAGTGGTCTTATGTCAATAACCCAGGATAAATAATGGCAAGATCAGTTCAATCTCGAGTTGTTTGCTGCCACTTCTTATTTCGATTGCCTTGTAGTGTTATCATTCCCCTTCATGCCGAAGTTTGAGGGCTATCGGCTATGGTTATTCATGTCGCAGCTATTTTATGAAGGTATCGGGCTCCGTCGCTTAAGTTTTCTCCTCGGTCTGCACCCTGAGTGCTCACTTTCTAGTTCGCTGTTGAGTTTTGATATTTGGTATCTTTTCTGGGTAAGGCTGCGTGCATGCGCACAGTTAGTTATGGCATCGGTGGTGAGAGTTGAGCCTTGTGAGATGAAGCTCTTTGATACAAACCTAGAGCTTTTATCCAAGGTCAAAGATGTCGAGTGGTTTCCATTTATCAGTAAGTTCTTGGATTCTAATCCTGAGGTGACGAGGGTGTTTGCTCTATCTTTGGCCAACTTTTAGGTTAAGGTAGGTGATCTTCAGTTTCGAGTGGACGAGTGTTCGGTTGAGCTTGCTACGGGTTTGGCATTGATAGGTGAACGATGGTTTAAGTACCAGCGAATGGACATAACTGAATGGAGGAAACTACTGAAGAATCCCTATCAAGACGTATCGTTCCAAACTGGCGTGTCTCGGAATTACTTTAAGAAGGAGTGACACCCGGTCTTGGACTTAATCCACAGGTACATGACCTGTGAAGGTCGCCTCTCTTCGGCCTATTTTTACCATCTTTGGTTGATGTCTATGTTTATCGGTTTTCCTCTGAATTTACCTTATTACCTAGTTCAGAGTCTATCTAAAATGTCCTCTGCCATTAAAAAGGGCCCGAAGCACATTAGACATAGCCTGTTACATCACGACTTGGTCAGGATGTTAATTGAGAGGGAACTATCAAAATTAAGCCAGTCTTGGGATGAATTTATTGATTCTAATGGTTTCTCGGCCTTTTGCCACTATTAATTTGATTGTCCCAAGGAATGTATCAGGCATCAAGAGCCGAATCAAGTTTCGGTTTTGCCTTTAAGCAAGTACGTGTCAAACCCTAATGGCCGTATGAGCCCTAATGCTTGTAATGAATCTGTTTCCACTCCGATAAGTAGCTCTGGTACTCCTCTTGCTGCTAAGGAGGTCTTCAATTTTGTCGTCGGTTGCCCCAAAGAATGATGTTGATAAAACCTACAATCGGGGAGGCAGCAGGCCGAAAGGTAAGCTGATGGGTAGGTTTGCTAGAAGCATGGCCAAGGGTAATGTTGCCAAACCACCCATGAGTGATAGTGTTCATGTGGAAACTATCGCGATAGACGCTGAAGAAGGAAACCCTATCTTACCTGATGATGATCGAAACGTTGAAAATGAGTTTATCCCGAATCTTGCAGATGATAGCCCTCCCGGGTTTGATAAGGATGTTCGGGTTGATCCTGTTGTTGATCCTCTCGCTAAGGGTAAGACTGTAGAGAAAAACTCACTAGGTTCTTATCAATTTGGGGATATGATTCACCCGCTGTTTGTTAACTGCCTGTTGGAGAGGATACACAAGATGGAGGGTGAGGTGACTGAAATGTTATCTCATCGTGATAGTGTGGAGGCTGAGAATTTAAAGTTGAAAGAAAAGGAAGATTCAAATGCCAAGTGTTTGTCGTGTCTTAAAAAGCATAAGAATCGTTTGATTTGTAGAGTACTGAAGTTGCAGAATGTAAAATATAAGAATGAAGAGAAAGTATGAGAGCTCAACGCTCAAGTTACTCTAATGCAATTTAATGGTAAGTCACACAATCCAGCAAAGGGTGTCAACATTCAGGTTTTTAATGATCCTGTGAAATTATAATCTTTGGGGTGCACCTTCTATTGGTTTCAGTTTTGAAGTTATGATAGATTGATAATCAAGCTATTTCCTTACAGGTATTTGGTTTGTATTAATTCATTTATTAGTTAATTTATTTTTGTTTTCTTTTTGTGTGAGTTTTAACTATATTTCTTTTTGTGTAAAATATCAGGTTATGTTATAGATGATCTTGTTCATATTTTGATGATCGCTTGCTTGTGGGATGATCCCTGGATAATCGGGGACAAATCAGCATGGTGTTCCAGGTGTCCATATATAGTTAGTGCCTTTGTCGCTTTCCTGATTTTGTGCTATGAACTGAGTCTCTCCGATTTCATAACATTATAATGTATATTAAAAATGACATGTTTCACTTGTCATTTTTAACGAAATTAGTTATGATTTCGATTTTATCATTTCCGATTATACAGAACCATATCGCTATGATAATAGGTTATTTAAAGAGACATGTTGGTACTGGGAAAGGGATCAATAGTTTGGGAAAGGAGGACACAAGACCACTGTTTGATTTTCCTGCGACTTATGGCAGTTTGCTGTCAACAGCTACAGTATTTTAAACTGGTGATACTTATATATGTTTATAGTATTTTTACTTAGCATATGTGTTTATTGTACCGATTGATCTTGTTATTTTTTCCATATTATTAATGTTTGTCATGATCTCTTTAATGAATTATGCAAATATATTATGTATAATTGTCGACTTATGCTGATTTCGATTTGCCGATGTATGTCATGTTGTAAAATTGATGATTGACATCATAACATGTCTGATATACATGTCTATTGTATGATCTTGTTTAATTTCTGAATTTCTTTTGAATACTTTCAAGATTATTAATGCAGTAGTCTCATCGGCAGATTTGATTTCAGGGTAGTATTTTTAATGCTCCTGATCAGGATAGGACTTAGAATAGGTTAATATGATTTTCTTTTTTGTTCATTATATTATTTAAAAATCCATTGAATCAGATGTTTATATTCATATCACATTCAGATTATTCTTTTTATCTTGTGATTAACATATAGTTGTAGATAATGTATCTCTGTAATTTATCAACTCCGTTAATAGTTATTTAAATTTTATTGTTGTAGTATAAACATATTTAATCTAGCTGATTTATATTGTAATTAATAACGTTTATTAACTTGTTTAAGAGATAAGTATAGATCTGATTACTAATATTGTAGTTTTATTTTTCCCTTTTTGAAATCCTTTCTTGTAGCTGGTAGTGATTTAGGAAAGGCAACAGGACCTTATTCCTGTTAGGGACAGCTATTTAAACAACTGAGAGCATCTCGAAAACTATTGGATCAGGTTGTCCCTCGGTTGACACTTGTGCCAATTTTGGCCCGGCAACAAGGTGACACTTGGTCTCCTAAGACTCTAGAAGCAGGTCCTTCAACATCCAAAGTTTCTCCCCATGCACCTGCACATGACAACAAGGAATTTGGAAGTTCAAAAATGCAACAAGGGGTTAGGTTTATTGCTCAAATAAAACTCAAAAAAGAAACAACTCCAAGATGGAACGAATGTCCTAGGTATGAAAGTGGATTTAATGGTTATTGTTATTTTTGTTCTAACTTTGGTCATAAGGCTATGGATTGTAGACTCTACAGAAGAAGAAGTAATGGAATACCTAATAAAAAAGTTAGATGTTGGACATGTAACAAATATGGACATATAGTTTCCACATGGCACACATTGAGATCCTACACTTGTAGTGCACATGGTCACAACGCCCAAGAATGTGGAAGTCAAAGAAGTTAGCCGATGAAGAGTATTTCCTACACATCAACAAGAAGAACAAGTTAACCTTGGAAGACCAATGCATGAAGATTTAAATATCATAACACAAATGCCTACAGTCAGGGACACTCTTAGGTATGGAGAAATGAAGTTTATCAAATAAGTGTTGGAATTTCCAACAGCCTAGTGAGGTGTTGGAAATAAGAAGAGACTAGTATGTACATAAGAAGAGACTAGTATTGGATAATGATTAAAATATGTGAATGCAAGAGATGATGCATTGAAGGTTTTTTCTCTTGTGGTTCATGGAACATGCTCGGGGGTTCTAGAGCAAGTAACTTAGCTGCCGTGGGAGTTGGTTGGGAGGAACAACTTCTCCACTTTTGTTTTCACAATGTTGATGCCAAGTTCATAACTTATGTTTAAATTTTTTGTAGAATGTGTTTAAATCCTAAATCTCAATAATCTTAATGTAGAATCTAGTTTGTTTCCAGTTAGTCTATTGATGGTATGCTTGAATAATTTAGAATTCTGATTCCTTTTAAAATTTCGATTCTATAGCTAATGGATTTAAAATAATCTATTTCTAGATTGTATCATGTAATCTTAAAGTTAAACCATTTATTATCTATTTGAATTATTTAATTTCAAAATTATCTCTTAGTCTGTATTTATGAATATGAATGAAGTATGGATCTCTAATATTGTTAGGAATCATTTATTTTTATCATATTTACACCACTATACGGTTCCATAAAAACTTATAAGTATATACGAATATAGTACTATTCAAATTCTATATAAGTATAAGTATTTAGGATATAATTCCTATTTATAGTATATATCTGCATTATTCATTGTATACGAATGGCTTTCACTTAAAAATTATACAACTTATAGGTTCGCAAGTAAAGTATTCAAATCAACTAAAGTATACATATAAAATCATGAAAGTGTGATACTTCTATCCTAAGTATACATATAGAGAAATACCAAATTTAAATCATAAACAAAACCATTAATCAACTTAACAAGAATATAGAGACATGATTTCAATAATGTACAAAGATAGTGGAATTGAATCTATTAAGGTATTTATTTGACAATCCTATGACAAAAAATCATAAGAATTATAATAATACAACTATGAAATTGTTGCTCCTAGTATTGGTGAAATGAAATATACGAATTGAAGATCCACAGTCTATATCACAACAATTATGCAAAGATTCCAATACCGTTCTCAAGCACAAAAGTAAACCAATTAACACTTGAATATATCTCACAATCACTATAGAGGAATTATGGATGTTTGATTACAATCGAATCTAATCAAATCATAATTTTAAACTAATAAAGAAACATTCAGATGATAAAATACATTACAGAGATTGTGAGATCGAATCGCCTTACAGTAATTAATGAAATTACAGAGTGGTGAAAACAAACATATGGATCCCAGATCCTATTGTTTTAACATCTTCAAAATATGCATAAGATAGTAACAAATCAACCAAAACTAAATCGAGGATCGACCGATATGCTAGCTACTATCATGACATCGAAATCCCAGTCACTAAGACCGGTATCGATATCATCGATAGCCAATTAGTAATAATAGAAAACCTTAATAGACCCAATGGGTTGTTTCATTAAACATAGCCAACACTGTATTTATAGGGTTGTAAGTCCACATCCTAGCTACCCTAACTTATACAGAGGCAGATCCTCGTTAAACCATACAGTTATCACTAGCGTTCTCATCACATGATCCTAGTACTCTTATTTATTTTAAAGGTGAAACCATAAAACAAAATGTAATGTTTTCCCACGGTCGTAAGACCATCAACGATGGAAACCAAAGGGTTTATCCCAATCAACACATGAACAATGAAAAAATGAAACGATATTGGATATTACACAATCGAAGTCCAACGTTCCATTCTTGTAAACCAATATGAATATATATATATATATTATAGAGTGGTTGTAATACCATCGTGGACGGATTCCACCATAAAATTGAAATAGCAACAGTAAAAATAGTACGGGAATAAGACCCGTAAAGGCCACCCAAACCCTATGAGGGATTTAACTAAAATATTACTTTACATTACAATGCCATGGTATGGATAAAGATTCGACACAAACCTAAGAAGGGTTTCATAAAATAATGTATGAAATCAAAACCAAAAAACCACTTATCTTGTTAACGAATGCAGCTTCCCTTGGATCCCTCACGAACATTGTCCATAATGACTTGCAACCACAATTTTGTTGGGTCGTCATTGGGCCACAACCTTTACAAATATTTGGAAAGCAAAACATAATTTTAAACCAGTGTAGAGTGCCTTACCTAGGCGTTTGGAAACACAGGCCTCGGAGGAGGTGACTGTGTTTCCTCCCTCTCTTGTGCCAAAACATGCAAATTATATTTGCACTCTATTATCATCACATTGCAATTTTGTATTTAAAACCAGTAATAAACTTAAACAGGAACTAGTACAAGTGATCAATTTTGCCAGGGAAAAACGTGGCAATATCCACAGCAAATCGTGGATATTGCCACGTCTAAGTGTTTTTTTTTTCCGTGGAAACAATTCCGTCGCAATAGACATGACCCCTAATTTGCATTGCAAGAGCAACAATGTTCTATATTTCATTATATGTCTAAGCCGTCACTATATCCACGCCTCACCGTCTCTGTATCCATGCCTGGCCATCGCTGTATCCACGCTCTGTATAAGGTTTTTTTTAAAACAATGCAATCCCAGGAATAAGACGTCGCTATAGCCATGCCTTGCCATCTCTGTATCCATGCCTGTCCGTCACTGTATCCATGCTTTGTATAAGTTTTTTTTTTTTTTTAATGCAAGCCCCAGGAATAGCGATGGGGATGCTATACCTACGACGGGCAGACTAGTCAAAGTTCCATGTCATGCCATTTATAAATGTAAAAAATCCTAGGAATTCAAAATTGGCCATATACCTAAATGAGCTTCTATTTGTTTCAAGAATAGGTTATTATTTACTGAACAGGACCAACCACATGAAGGTGGAAGCTCATATGGCCCCTCCCCCCCCCCTCACATCGCTCTCAATTCCCCTTACCCTTTAAATTATTTTGTTTACATAGAAAACATATAAAAAACTAAACATATAAACATTGAAACATCAAATCACATAAACATATAAACATCGAAACACAAGAAGGTAATCCATACAAACAACGTTTCATGTTAACATCGATATAAAATACAAGTCATGATATTTTACAATTTTTTCTTCATGTGAATTTGTTTTTTTCGATTAAAAAAACCAACAAGTGGCATCTCAAATTCATAATTTTGCAATGTATCTGCTGAGCCCTGTCCTTCTGTGGTTTGTGTAATTTGCGTGCCCTCATGTACCATACTCCTGGTACGTCGTTGAACAAGGCATGGAGGCCGCTGCGAACGGGAAATAACTGTAACAACGAAAAGACCATTTTTCTTAGGTTGAAAATTGATTCAAATCACTATTTCATTGTTTCGATAAACATTACAATATCGCTTTTTACCTGTTTGTCTATCTATGAAGGTCGGTGTTCCGACTGCTTTAGTTGTTTGTTCCTCTTCCAGTTCATCCTCGTGAGCTACATGCTCTTCCATTTAAAGAATGAAATATGTAAGTATATGTAAAAAAATAAATATCTATAATCAAAATACATATATATATTTCTAAAACTCACTACCTAAATCCCTATCTTGCTCCAAATTATCATCCAACGGGTCCTCCCCAATATGAACTAGCACCCTCCCAGTACCGCTGGATTCACTGCTGCGGTTGCATTGTTGTTTCCAAACAAACATAACAATATAGTTATTGGTCTACCATGGGAAAAGATGAAGCAAGAATATTTCAAATGTCCTTATTCATTCTATTTACCTGCATTCCCACAATTGGGCTGATTGGAGTCTGCCCCAAGCTTTTTCTATGCTCAACCACACTTTCAAAACCATACTTGAAACCAATCTTGAGGTCTTCCTCGGTGGCGGCATCTGCGAACGTACTTCCTTGCAATATTGCAAAGAGAATTTTATTATTAAAGAGGACACAACATATTATGTGCTAGTCTAAAAGGACTCAAGAACTCAAAGTTCAATACTGTTCAATATGCTTAAAAATGATGAAAACTATTCTAAGAAAACTATGAATTTAATTAGCAGGCACAAATTTCAAACCCCAACACTTGGTAAGATTTTTAAAATTTATAAAAAGGAATATTGCAAATTCTTACGATTCGGTGCCTTAGTTTTCTGTAGCCACCTTGGCCCAGTTTATGTTGGCCAACCTTATCCATTCTTTCCTTGGTTTCCTTCGAGGTGTCAGGCAACCTGTTTATGAAATTTATGACATATGTTAAATGTATGATTTGTTGCTTGAGCATATCGCAATAGTATAATTATATGTCATGTACCTTGCTTTATCAGTCTGTGGTTGTTTTCCTTGATTTCTTAACAAAATAAATTTGGCATCAGCCATAAGTGCCTTCCACTCTTGCTCCAGTACCATGGGAGGGCGCTCATGCTTGGGGTTATCTGCCAGTTTTCCCCGATATTGGGCCCTGGTATATTTCAAACCATCTCCAGCTAACTTTAAAACCACTTTCTTGTTGAAAGTGTCACCGAACAAGTAAATCATGTGTCTAATCAATTCATCTTTTAAATTGCTTTTTTTTTTTTGCAACCCTGTGCGAATGGTGGGCCCAAACAGCTCCAATGCTTTGTCATTTAAGTGTCTGTAGAAGACATTATTGCCCGCATAAACATTTACAGCTTAATTTACAATATTTTCAGAATATGTCCATTTCAATTTAATGAAAAACATTGATGAAAACAATTAAAAAATACCTGCCATCTTTTGTATTTTCATAGGAACACATGCTTCATCGACTAGAAACGTCACATCTAGTGATCCGGTGCTTTTGACTCGTGCTGCTCCAGGAAAAGTTTCCTGGCCATCTACAGTAGGTTCATCTCCAGTGTCATGTGGAGTCCCAGGTGGCTCCATCTCATCATCATGCTCGAAGTCATGATCATGCTCCATCTCAACATCATTCTCCATCTCATCATCATTGCCCTCATCATTGGCTTCGAGACAATCCTCAAAAATCCTCATCGGTACCTTGCTTTGACGAGATTTTTTATGCAATGGATGGTCACTGCTACCAATACCTGTCTTTGTAGGTTCTCTAGCCTGGGGTTCCAAATATTCCTACATACGGAAAACATCGAGTTGATAAGAACATTTGCAATAATAGAAAACATATCATCAAATATGAAATCATGTTAAAGCTTATAAAAATTGTAATCGATGACACTTACCGCATAACCCTTTATTTTTTGTTGTAGCTCCACCATCATTGCCTTGTCATCATCTGTCTTGGACCATTTGCAAGCAAAGGCCAATAAATCCTTGTTTGCCCTTTTGAGGGCCAAATAGACCATTTTCATTGGGTCTAGGGAGGTGAAAATTTCTTCCTCACTTACATTGTCATCCACATCCAGTGCACTGAACTAAAAGCATGAAACAATAAAATCAAGGAAATTAATTGTAACATCATTCAAAAAAATTTCACCTGTAAATTAATTGTTGTAGTATCAATAAAACTTACCGAATGTGGTGTAGTGGCTGGTGACTTCCCACGGTCACCCCGTACTTGGTGAGACACTGCAGGTGACTTCCCACCATCACCTTGTACCTGCTGGGACATCGCGGGTGACCTTCCATGGTCACCCTGTACCTGCTGGGGCTCTGCGGGTGACTTCCCACTGTCACCCCGTACATGTTGCGCGGACACCGCGGGTGACCTTCCACGGCTATGACCCTGGCACAATAAATCAATCAATAAAATCTATGTACATAATTGTGGACAGGAAAAAATGAAATATTTAACAATTACCTGTGGAGGCAGTACGGCGTGTGACCTTCCACGGTCACCATGTATCCTGGTAGTCGCGGGTGCGCCGTGAGCATTGCCGTCACCCTGACACAATAAATCAATTAGTAAGTTTTCCAAATAATTGTACCATAAACAAAAATGAGATATTGCAAAAATTTTACCATAAAGAAAATGTATAATATGCATGTTACTATATGGAAACATTCATAA
The DNA here is from genome assembly GCA_001517045.1 of Pseudotsuga menziesii. Classification (NCBI taxonomy): domain Eukaryota; kingdom Viridiplantae; phylum Streptophyta; class Pinopsida; order Pinales; family Pinaceae; genus Pseudotsuga; species Pseudotsuga menziesii. The sequence continues at coordinate 15,247 of LPNX010091425.1, forward strand.
TAAGCACAAAGACATATAATCGAATGCAGTCATCAAAACATTTACTTTTTCAAGTTGAATTGAGTTACCATATTTAATACTTACCTGATGAACATAAATGAGATTGACCAAACTAAATTATAACATCGATTTATCAGAGGTTTAGTTGAATGGTAGATAGGATATTTACCCCCATAGGCGCATCTATTCGATTTAAGTTGTAATCGATCAACAACTCTTCACCTGGAGCACTATGCTCTTAAAGATGAATATGGAAAGGAATGACTTGTTTCTTCCATGTTCTTTGCCATAGGGGTAAGGGATTGAGTAAACTCTTTTCTGCCACTTTGTACAGGATGAGTCCTTTGTAGAGTCAATGAAACTCTTTATAGTGTCTGTAGGTGTGAAGGCTAGCTTGGTATTTTGTCTTAGAATTTTTGCAATCGAGTTAGCAGTACCTTTGATTGTATTCTCATGAGACTTGTGGATTTCCTTCCTAATTTGTCCATTATGGTAACCATTGTTTCTGAAAACTCTCTTAGGATGATCCAGTTTTTGCTTCAGGTGGTATTCATTAGAAACTTTTATTGCTCTGGTAGCAAGTGTGTAAATGAACCCAACCTTTTGAGTTAGATGATGGTGAGAATTGGCATGTATGTATCTTCTTGTGAGTTTTCTTTCTGTATCCCTGATACCCTAGCTTAACAGTCTATTTTGTTGAGAAAGTAATTTGAGAAATGGTAATTTTCTATTTGGAGCAAAGAGCCTGGCCTTGAGTGTGAATATAAAAAATTGATGGACCACCTTTGTTTCTCACTGTGTAAATTGTTTCGATATAACCAGTGGAAGTTTCCGTACGATATTCACCAATAAAAATAAGCGAAGGGCATTTGAAAGTTGACCATAAGTGGCAGTTGATGGTTATTTGAGACAAGGCACTAACTCTATCTTGGATGCAGTTTCTAGCTCCAAGGAATTTCATGCTTCATCACAAATGCCAGGCTCGATGCAAACCCGATCTCCAAAGCAGTTTTAGGCTTCAGAGTGGAGAAAACTTGAAGTTGATCCTCGGTGGCAGTTGAGGGTGATTTGAACCATGGCACTAACTCCGTATCGGATGCACTTTCTAGCTCCAGGTTAATTTCATGCTTCATTGGAAATACTATACTTAATGTAAATACAATCTCCAAAGCAGTTTCAGTTTCAACACAATTTCCTTATGTGTTCATGTTTAGAAATGAGCTGCCACTGTGAATTCCTGTTCCATCAACCACAATGTATTGTTGGATCCCCTGGGGACCTACAGAAGCATTTTCATTGTGGACCCACAGATCCATTTTTGAGGCCAGCTGAAATCAGATCCTCAATGCTGCAAATTTGCAAACCTATTAATGGGAAGCGCCTTGCACTCGAGGACAAGTGGCATTAATGTCATCAAGCATAAGACTTAATTGTCGAATCTTTCATGTAACTTAATGAAACAACATGAATCTTGTTATAACTTTAACTATACTATATAAGAGCTTTGGAGTTCATTGTATGCTCTCTTAGCTTCTATTCGTAACTAGTTCAGTTTGACTACTAGACTTTATCGTAACAATCCTCCCCACGGATCTTTCTTACAAAGTATTTATGCCCTTAAAATCTCTTAGACATTGTTCTGCATTGTACCATATTCATGGCAATGCAGCTGTAAGTTTCAGAGTAGGACACCTATGGTGCTCTTTTGAGTATTCTACTTCTTTTACTTGAAATTTTCATTGATTGATAAAATTTAAGTTGAGATCTCCACTCCATAAAGATATTTTACATAACCTTGTGGTTTCTCTAGTTTTTCATTTTCCATAATCATGATTCTGTTCTAGCTTGATCATGGATGGTAACAAATATTTGATATGTAGGACCAAATCCTTGGCTAGAATCCAATGGGAAACATCAAGAAGGGCTATAAGCCTCCAACTTCTTAATCAACTCAAGGTCCCCTTCTCTCAGGATAAAATTGATGTTCCCTCTGTTAATAAGCTCTCTAAATCTTTACCTTCTAATAGTTTCTTCTTAACTTGTAGAAACTTTGAGCCCATGAATTTCCAAGCGCCATTGTAGAATTCACATGGATATTCTTCGAAACTTGATGATTTTTAGTTGTTGTCAACTATAGGGAGTAATGTAGCTCTTCCAATTAAAAGCCTTGCTCTACACATATTTCTGTGCCATTGTCAACTTTCATCAAATCATGTTGATGTAGTTTTGACTGTCCACCTTACATTCTTTGGTCATTCCTTGTGACTAGAGAACAAGCTTAAAGGGATCAACAAATTCTCTTTATCTTGGGTTACAAGAAAACATGAGTTGTAGTTGATTTGACAATCACTATATGCTCCAAGGCTTGCTTAGAGTTTAAGGCACTAAGAATTCTTTCGATGAATTATACCTTATTCATGAGTGCATGTTTTAGCTCCCTTAACTTTTATCGGGGCCACTTTAGCCAGATAATCGAGCATGAGATTTTATAAGATTTCATCCTAATACCGGATTTGATGCAGCTTGCTTATTCTTTCTAGATCTTCAACCAATGTTTTAACAAATTATTTCCTTATAGGTGCAATTTGTTTGCTTTATCCTTGAAGAAATAAAAATGTTTGAGACTTTTCCTCATTCCACCAATGTATCATGCCAAAGTCCCCTCATGTTCTAGATTCAAGTTTCAGATTCTTCTGATATTTTAAAGTCACTGATATCTTATCAAGTGAACTTTTTGCAAGTAGACCTTTGGATGTGCACTGTGCATACTCCTTGCACTGTAGGATATCGAGAAAACAACTATTTGGGGAGCCAAGATAGTGGTGACGTTTTACCAGTCTTGATCTTGGGCAATAAAAGGCAAATAAATTCTAGTTTGTTAGCATGGCCCCTATCCAGGTGCTTCAGTGTAATGGATAGAAATTACATAGATAATCATTACATCATAATGACAACAACAACAGCAACACCAATATTATTATAATAATTATTATTATTATTAATTAAATAATTTAAACAACACTATGGGACATAACCCTTCACCTTCATGACTAGTCGATGCATATAAGTATACCGTCACATCATTTCACTGATCCATTTATAAATTATATAATTATCTATGCTTTATGGATTTCAACTCCTTTTTCTTCTTATGTTGTATATGTTTTTGTATATGAACTATTGTTCATTACATTGGTATCAAAGTCCAACTTGGTTCGATATTGTAGGGTTACTCCCACTCGACCTTTGGTCAAATTTTGTTGCCCTTAGCAAAACTGTTGGTCTTTAGCCACACTCAATTTATTAGAGTTCCATTGATTCTAGATCTTTGACCACAAATCTGCCTTTGGCCATTTAAGGTTTACAAAGTCCGTTGAAGAAGGATCATGTTGTTGCTAAATACAGATTCCAAGCAATAAAACAACACAGGTTATAAATGCAACACCATAGAAGAAAATAATAAATAATCACTAGATCATTCTGTTGCCTTACTGTTGAAAAAAATCAACATAGAAAATCAAGGAAAACGTTTGTGGACGCTATCTGCTGTCCAAAAGTCAAAGGCATTAAAGAAGGACAATTGAATATGAGTAAATAATGCTTGTTGGAGACATGATATTGGAATCTCTATTGTCATAAGCTACTATTGAAGTTCGCAATACACAAATAAAATTCAATTACCTTGAGGAATTTTGGTCATGACATAGATTTCATTAGGTTTGACCTACCCGTAGTTACTCATGGTATTGTCAAGGGCAGGAGGAAATAATAGATAACATAAATCTGCAAACTAGTCACCCATTTCTAATCATCATGACCAGAGACAAGAGATGCAGGTTGTTGACTACCAATACATTGCTGCTAGAACAAGTTGTTAAGATCCATCAATCACCATGATTGTTGGGATTTGGTTGCCACCAAATAGTTAATCATTGTTGGAAGAATGGCACCATTTGGGTGCGCCACTATACAGGGAAAATTTTATTGATTTTCAAACAAAAATTAATTTACCCATGTCGATGTAACCATAGTCGTGAAGCCATTGGATTCATTGTTATAAATGACAATTTATCATATGCACAAATTTTCCTCATTTATGTCACCATCGCCTGTTCATTTCATTGGTAGCCACTATTTAGAATATAAAATATAATGATAAATAAATGGGCCAAAAGCAAGGAATTTTTTTAAATGCAATCAACACATTCGTTTTAATCTAAGGAATAATATGTTAGAATAATTAGATATTATAACATGGGGTGGAGATAAATTTTAAAGAGAATGATACCTTTATCATTTGCAATTCAAAGCAGAATACAAATAATTCAAGTGAATTACAAAAAAAAGGGTATGCTTAAAATAAAGTGCTAAGTCTCCAGTGGAGTTGAACCATATATATGTTTTTTTTTTTGAAAAGATATTCTAGTGGGACACTCACATTTTTGTGCCCAGTTATTATTCCTAAAGTTAGCAAAGAACTTTTATCAGAACCATGGAATTAATGACAGTAGCAACTCCAACATCATCTTCAGAGTTTGTATACCTTCGAAGCGATGCGAATAGTCAACAAACAAATTACAAAATATCTAACTTACTAGGATACAGATACGGATCCGGATACGAATTCGCTAGGTTTTTTAAAAACTAGGATCTGGATACCATGGGGAAACAACAAACACAAACAAATATAAAAAATATTCTTATAATAAATAGAAAAATAGAATGAAGAAACAAAACTATCTAGGAAACACAAGAGTAGAACTATAAGTTATTGCCAAAAAAGAGAGTTCAGTTCATGTACAATAACTGATAATTTCATAAGTTTTGATATTGATAATTTTAAAAACCATTTCAGCATGAACTTGAAGCAGGTCATAATAGTAGCCCAAGAAAGAACGACAAATGAGCACAAACTTAGAGAACAACTAAGCCAAGCCAGGAAGAAACTGGAAATTGACCTCTTCAACTCAAACAAATAGCATGAAGTTGGAGATCTTAGAAGCACCTTTGAGTTTATGAAGAATACAAAAGTAGAGAAACTAGAATTAGAGCTAGATTTGATTGGCTCAAGGATGGTGAGGACTCCACGAAATTCTCTTTCTAATATTTAATGGAAAAGTAGGCTTTAGAGCAAAGTTTAGTTCTTAAAGATAAAGCCAGTGTTCAGAAAAGATGATAATCAAGGAAACAAATTATTTTTGGAACGTTACCAATAAATCTTTACCTCTACAAAATGTAATCACAACAAAAGGATAGTAGCATGTAGTTCCATCCAACATGGCCTTTGGATTTACAAGGTTGCTTGCCAAACTTTTTCTATTTTTCTTGAAGCAAATATGCTTCTGTAAATGAACATCATATACTGAGGATATGGCATATACCAACCAATTTTTTTTATATTTTTAGTAAATTTTTACAGTCAAACAAAAGATAGTGTTCGTATTCCCATACAAGCATATGCAGGGCCTTTCTAAGTTTCTACATCTGAATCGTAACTTCCCTTTCAAGAATATGAGAATTTATAGGAGTTCTCTAAACAAAAAAAACATAGTGTTCCCAGAGGATAGTAGCCCAATAAAGAAGGGAAAATGAGCATAAACTTAGAGAACTAAACCAAGCCAGGAAGGAACTGGAAATTGACCTCTTCAACTCAAAGAAATAGCACAAAGTTGGAGATCTTAAAACTACTTTCAAGTTTATGAAGAATACAAAATCAGAGAAACTAGAATTAGAGCTAGATTTGATTGGCTCAAGGATGGTGAAGTTTCCACGGAATTCTCTTCCCAATATCTATTCGAAAAGCAGGCCTTAGAGCAAAGTTTAGTTTTCAAAATATCAAGACAGCATTTAGGAAAGATGATAATCAAAGAAACGAATTATTTTTGGAACATTGACAATAAATCTTCACCTCTACAAGATGTAATCACAGCAAAAAGGAACCCAAAATGTTGTTAGGTGTGTAGTTCCATCCAACATGGCCTTTGGGTTTATAAGGTTGATTACCTCGCTTTTTCTATTTGACTCGAAGCAAATATGCTTCTGTAATTGAACATCATATACTGAGGATATACCATATACCATCCAATTTGTTGCATTTTTTTAGATTAGTGTTGCTATACCCATACAAGCATAGACCATGGTGCAGGGACTTTCTACATCTGAACAATAACCTCCCTTTTAAAAATATGAGAATTTCTAGGGGTTCTCTAAACAAACAAACAAACAAAATCCTACAGATATTATCTCTTTGATATCAGAATACTTTCCTAACCTGTTTCATAACAGTGAAATAAGCGAGACCTGAAAAGATTGCAAGCTCTATGCAGTCAATACTTTCTCTATTGATAGTAAACCTCCACGTAAGCAGATTTTTGAGATAGTTTGTATAATCCCATCACAATTTCTTCAAAAATATTAACATAGAAATAAAATCAAATCATATTGTGTGATATAAGCTATGTTTGTATTATCCCCAAGGGTTAGCTCGATCGGTAGATTCTCTTGTGTGAAAGTTTGCAGAGGTCTTGGGATCAAATGCCACTGAATCCTTTGGGGTTACCAGCCAGTACAGCTGGCAGTTACTACCGTCCTTGATCTAGAAAACCAGGGGAAGAAGCAGGGAATCTGCAGAAGAGTGTGAAAGTACCAGTGTGCTCACTTGAAAATATTAATGCGTGGTCAAGTGCGATACTATACTTGTCCAGGGAAAAAAAATCATGTTTCTATCTTTACTATTTAGTATTTAGTGTCTGTGCCTACATTGTAATGAGTCAATGACTTCATTGTCTTCAACTACAATAGGACACTTTGCAAATGCCATCTGCTAACCATAGAGATGAGATGATTTATCTTAGTTTGTAACAAACCATAGAATACCCATAAACACCAATCCTTGTTAAACACGTGTACACATGGACTTTAGTTTGATGATGTATGCCCTGCTGGAAACCTCCTAGTTCAAGAATATGTAGCTTTTTTTTCCTTTCATTAGCTAGACATTTAGAAGCTAGTATCTAGTCAGCTCTTAGATTTTATTATCTTTCTACTTTTAGCACTGTTTTAGGAGATGCCTCAGTACTCCCACTTTGGACCGACAGTGAATGTACCTCTTTAGTCCCTTTGACTTGTGTCTATGATTTGTTGTTGGCCATTAATAAAATTATCTTATTTTATTTAATTATCTTATCTTACCTAATACGAAACACTGTGAACATGGAACCTTTATCTCACCGCTTGAAACAACATTTGCCATTTTTTGTATTCATATGCATGCATTTAATCATATCACAGCTCTAAATTAAAGTTCGAGCTGGGGCATGATTGCACATGTAAACTTCGTGAAATATGTAGTCTCTATAGCACTGTGGCATGTATTTTACTGTTACAAGACATTTGGAGTCCAAGAGGATAGGGCTTTAAGAACACTGCAAGCTTGTTATCTTTCATAGACATTGCACAATAAACTCAGTCGTGGCAGTTCCTCTGTAGCATTTCCTGCCTTTGGAGATTTACTGTACAAGAGCATAATAAGGTTTATGGACTCATAGAAATGTTACTATCTATACCATGAAATGTGGAATGGAATCCTGTGATAACAAAATGTTGCACAAAAGGATGAGTCGTTTTCCTCTCCCAAATGTACTTGTGAAAGAAAAGCTGCCTTGTTTCAACACCATGTGAAACAGCATAACCAAATGATTTCATAAGCCTGCTAATTTTCTTGAATTCACAGAAACCCCAATCGAGCAATAGACAGTGTGAGTCCAAAGCCACAAGGAGGATAGAACCCAAAAGGGTCTCAAACTCAAAGGTGGAAGCATTAAAAGATCGGTCTCGATCTAGATATGTGACTGGAATGCTTCATCAACTGAATTCACTTTAACATATACTAAAAATCGGATGGTAGCTATCAGTCCAAAAGACATACCTGGCCAGACATGTTCGATGCTTGTGGATGAAATTGGAGGGTGATAGGAATCCTGCAAATGCATTCACCTAGGCTTTCTCAAGCTCCTAGCCAAGGGGAGCAACTCTCTCCAGCTCCCAGAAACCATGAAGCCAACGTGTTCGAGGCCTGCAAATTGGAGGTTTGGACGAAATTGTGAGGACCTACAAATGCGTTCACCTGGGCTTTCTTGAGCTCCTAGACAAGGGGAGAAACTCTCTCCAACTCCCAGAAACCGTGAAGCCAACGCGTTCGGGGCCTACAAATTGGAGGGTTGGACGAAATTGTGAGGACCTGCAAATGCGTTTGGGGGTTGTGAGGGACGAAATTGGAGGGCGGAAAAACTTGGATGAAAAGAGTTTATACGATTATTTACGTTATGAAGACATAATCAAGCTTATCCAAATAATTACATTAAGAAAATATAATTTCTTATGTTTCAAAATATTTATCATACTTAAAATGATTGGTTCCAACTAAATCCAACAACCATTCATGTTACATGTTATAAGCCACAGCCTTTTTAGTTTATAAATGTAAAACATAAACAATACACAAACAAGATTAAAGTCAAAGCCTTTGCAACGCAATTCATTCGGAACGTTCAGTCCTTTGTCAACTTCATTATAATCATTTTAAAATTACAATGTTGTTAAAAACTAAAAGTTTATAAAAATATTCAAGTTAAAGTAAATACAATGTTGTTAAAAATTGAAGGTAAACTAAGAGCTATTACATCTATGTTTTTTATCAATCACACATGTAAAATCACACTTGAATCAAAAGTATGATATCATGTTAACATGGCCAATAAACCAAAAATAAGGACCATAACT
>LPNX010091425.1:24428-132795 GCA_001517045.1 Pseudotsuga menziesii
ACTTGACCGTTGTAAAAATTCAACAAAAGACGGTGTCGTCGCTATAGAGATGGTCAGGAGTGGACACAGTGACATCCAAGAGTTTAAGCATGGATACAGAGACGTCTAAGAGTCCAGGTGTGGATACAGTGATAGATAGGCGTGGATACAGCGACGCCTCGTTCCTGTTACATCGGATTTTACACCAAAAAGTAAGAAACGTGGAAAACCTTCGTGGAAAAATCCGCGCTTTTGTACTAGTGAGGTTTGAATCTTACCTTGGCATTTGGGAAGGAGGGTCACGAGTTGGCTCCTCCTAGAACCCTTATCCCTCTGCAGCCTTCATTCACCGAAAAGTATATCAGACAAAGCATTTTGAAACTATCCTTTACTAACCCATTACATTGCAGAAGGAGAGTATCAAGTCAAGGGTTACATGTTGGAGAAGAATGTTCGCGTGTTGGAGGTTTGGTAGGCTTGTTGGAGCTTCAATTGGATTGGAAAACCATTAAGAAAGAATAGGAAGTCCAGGTTACCTCAGAAAGAACAAGAAAACAATCCATTAACACTATGGAAACCAAGTAGGAACAACACAGAGTAGAGCTCGACCCTCGACCAACCTCTGACAAGTGACAACACAAAAATGTGATCTCAGAAAGAATAAAGACATTTACAAAACCTTAACGATCTCACCATCTAGGTGTAAGGAAAATATTCCATTCTTGTTTCCCTCGTGGACCTGGCTGTGCTGCAAAATCACAGCCAAGACATGTTTAAATATAAAAAAAAATACCATTTATTACATGACCAAATCATTGCGAATCCAAACCTTGAATATTTATTTAAATTCCAATTGTATGATTTATGCCTTGGAGCATAAAAAACCTTATAACATTACAAAACAACCTTTGCATTGAACACCAATATAGGTCGACATCCCATTTCCACGATAACCATATAATACTTATTCATAATGCAAATATCTTCCAAAGGCCACCAAATGCTAGCATTTAAGAAATTTAAGTATGACCTAACTAAGAAATTAAAATTCCTAGTGTGTACCATAGCCACTGGTTTCCTCCTACAACCATTAACGTCTTGAGGATATCAAATCCTCGAGATCCATGAATCTGACGGAAGATGATATAAAATTTCAGGTGTTAACTAATGGGAATTAAGATATTAATGTGTGCAACATAATTATGGCACGATAGATAAGTATTATGATTTTTAAGCATGAATTCATATATATGTATATATATGAAAATGTTCAATGTTATAAATCCAAGTGAATTGTGTTCATGGTTAGTGAATGGTTGTTAACTAAAGGGAATTAGGATAATAATGTGCACAACAAAATTATGGCACGATAGAGAAGTATTATGATATTGAAGCATGAATTCATATATATATATATATGCAAATTTTCAATCTTATAAATCCACGTGAATGGTTGTTCGTTGTTAGTGAATGGTTGTTAACTAATGGGAATTAAGATACTAATGTGCACAACATAATTACTTTTTTTTTCCATAGAAAAAAATGGTAAATTTTATTTACATTATTCAGATGGATCCAAATTTCATTTTCACAAGATAATTCTCAAAACCTAAACTTATTAGAAAATCAAGATCATACACAATAGGATTTGAACCCAAAATCCGATGTCATCCGTCATTTCGTATGGATGTATTGGAGAGAAATCACTAAAAATAATGCCGATCAAAAATGTTTTATAGCACCGTCGAATATCCGACATAGCAGGCATTGGATATCTGACCCCCAGAGTGTCGCATATCCAACCCTTAAGCATCGGATCTCCGACGGTATGAGGTCGGATATCTAATGGTATGGTGTTAGATATCTGATGGTATGCGGACCCAATAGTGTCAGATATCCAACCCCTTAGTGTTAGAGATCCAACGGGATGTATATGTTTTGTTTTAAAAAACAAATTGTAAGGTTTACGTGATTTTCAATTTATGGTCCCATATTTTCAACGGTAACTATGTTCAAGGTGTCGAATATCTGATGCATGGCCATTATAAATATAAATTGTTTTAAACATTTCGACATGTTTGTTGTAGAAGTGATAGACAATTTGTGAAGATTATGTGTTCCTTGACGGACGCTCACAGGAATTGTTTTATTCTTCAATGGGCGGTTGTGGGAATTTTTTTTTTCATTGATAGAAAGTTTGCCGGGAATTTTTTATTCTTTGACTTCTCTCCGTTTGACAAAATGTTGATGCATGTAACTTGATTTTTTAAGATAACCGGTTATATTCATTAACGAATTTTGTGACAAAATGTCAAATAGAAATATTCCAGATCCAAACGAAGACAACTGACAATTGCTTGCGAGACAATGGGATGCAGTGAAACGAAGGGGTGATGGAAAATGTTATTGTCTATGTACTCAATGCAGGGGATTTAAGAGGAGAATAATATTGATCTCAACATCCACAAAACATTGCAGGGAACATGGATACACTGAGGGGGGGAACGGATATCGTCCATTTGTAGGTTTAGCATTATAAAATTTATTATATTCATTTTTTTAGGTAATTGTATGTATTATTTTTATTTTTCATATATTAATGTATATATATTGATGTTTCCGTGTATTTATATTAAAGGAAAGACTCCCTATAGTATATCATCCAGAGGAAGTTCTTTCAAAACAAGTTCAGGATCAGGATCATGGAGCGTGTATGTTTAATGGAGAACAAATGAATGATCATATTGAACAAGATGATCATACCGATAATGTAATTGAAGATGATGGTACAAATACATTGATCCATGATTCATTTAATGTTAGAATGGATGATGATGATGACGTTGATAATGAAAATGATGATGACTTTGATGATGTTGACGATATACTTCTCCTCGATAAGGCATATGAACCCCTTTATGAAGTCTCCAAAACAAATCTTCTCTCTACTGTATTGTTGATAATGAACTTGAAGGTTATGAATGGTCTTTCAAACATTGCAATCACATGAATGCTAAGGTATGTAAGATAATCCATCACATATATAGGATCGTGATAACGTTTATTTGTATTCCTCTAATAATTGTATTGTTAACTCATTATTGATCATCGTACGGATGAAGCATGTTTTGTTAATATTATTTATTTATTACATTAACAATTTTTTTTATTTTTTTGTATCTTGATAGTTGAATTTTTGTTACCACCATAAAATATTTTACCTCGCACATATCGATATTTATCTTCCATCATGAAATATATTGGAATGCATTATGAAGCAATTCATGGATGCCCCGATGACCATGTTATATATTATAATTAGCATGAATTTTCAATAGAATGTCTGGAATTTCATGTAAGTAGATATCGTACAGATAAAGTAACAAAAAAGGTGCCTCAGAAGGTTCTTCTTTATATTCCCATCATTCCATGTTTGCAACGACTACTCAGGTGAAAAAACATAGCACAATTTATGGATTACCATGCCAGGAACAAAAGTCAAGATGATGTTATCCAAATTCCTGCAGATGGTTCTGCTTTTAGAGATATGGAGGAAAAGTGGCCTCACTTTAAAGAAGAACCACGTAATCTTAGGATTTTTTTGGTAGCAGATGGTGTTAATCCATTTGCACAAATGAAATCCATTTACACGGTGTGGCCTATTTTTGTTATCAACAATAACATTCGTCCATGGTTGTCAATAAAGAGGGAGCACATAATGTTGTCAATGATTATTCCAGGCTTTTTTGTCAAAAAATGTTTTATTTATAATGTAGTTGTGGCATCTCATTTGCTGTATTATGTTTCTTAATTTCATATATATATCTATTATTTTACTCTTGTGCATGGTTTATATATCTTAATGGTTCTCATAATGATATATTTTATATGTACTTCAAATGAATCATGTAAGTTCCAATTCAAAGATATGAATGTATAGATAAAACCTATTATAGATGAGCTACTAAAGTTATGAAATGGCATAACTATGTATGACGTATCTAGACCAATGCGAAAAAGGCAATTTCAATTCCATGCAATGGTTGTATGGAAAATACATGATGCCCCTGGGTTAACTTCATTTTGTGGTTTGTAATTTTAAGTTCCACTTTAATTGCATTTAATGATATGGAGTAGTTAGAATAGTTTATATATGAATATATTTGACATAGATATTCCATATCTAAATAATGTAGTTCTTCAGACAAAGGGTAAATTTTCATGTCCAGTTTGTGGTCCTAAGATAAAATATCGTCATTCAAAAAACTTAAGAAAGGAGGTGTTTGACGAGTATAGGAATTTCCTCTCTAAGAATCACATGTATAAAACAACTGAAAAAAATATTTTCAATGGGAAGCAGGAGATTGCATTATAACCATGGAGAATGACACCTCACCTTTGGAAGATGCAATACAATAGAAATTGTCATCATGGTACGTATGGATCATCGTATATGAATTGTTATGTATTTTAATTTTTATTGTGAGTTGTTTACTGTAGTGGCCATATTTGATTTATGATAGAATTTATTTATAAACTAGTATTCATGATGTCCATTGTGATCATGAAGGAATTAATGGGATTCCACAAGGAATGAAAAGTTATCCTATTCAATTCAGTAGGTTTCCCTACTATGAGCACCTACAAATTGCTCACTTGTTTGGTACAATGCATATTGGAACTAATGTTACTAAAACATTATGGCGACTACTAGAGCTAAGGAGGGAGAAAGATAAAGTTGTGAAAGCTTGCAAATACATTCAATAAAGAAACCATGCAATGGAATACATCATCCAATTTCATACCAACGGATAACAAGTTAATATAAACTCAATTCCACGGATGTTTATGGAGAAACAAAGAAATGTTGTTAAATAAGTAATGTGGAAAGATAACGAGTTAATATAAACTCAATTCCATGGATGTTTATGGAGCAACAAAGCAATGTTGTTAAATAAGTAATGCGGAAAATTAAATTTCCCATTGGATTTTGTGCAAACTTGAAGAATATCATAACCAAAAAATGTGATTTTGTGGGGGTCAAAACACATGATTGGAATGTCTTCATCAAGGTAATTATTATAGTTATGTCCATGTAATTTTTTTTTTGTCAATTTACTGCGTATATTTTTTTTCTTGTTTGTATACTCTTTGTTTAATAAATGGCATGGTTTGTATATTGATATAGTATGTTCTACCTCTCTCTCTCCCAGACAACTTCAACAACAATGTCAAACAAGTTATATATAATCTTGGTAAATACATGAGGTAACTAGTGATTACTTGCATGTGCTTAGTGTTTCTTTAATTCTCCGTATAATTTTTTTATTTTTTTTGTGCACTATTTCAGCATATATTGTAATTTAATGTTTATTTTTGTTAAAAATAGTTATTGGTTTGCTTCACTTGTAGATGGTTGACATCTAAAGAAATCCATAAAGAATATATAAAGTATTGGAGGAGAGAAATTCCTCGTCTCATGTGTGAAATGTAGAAGAATCTACCATCGACATTTTTCGATGCACAGGAACACTACCTCATACACCAAGTTGAGGAGATTGAGTTGTGTGGACCTATGCACTCAAGGTCCATGTGGATGGTTGAGAGGCACTTGATATTTCTGAAGGGTTTGGTGAGACAATGAGCACATGTTGAGGGTTCTATGATGGAAGTATATATGATATACCAAAACATGTTGTATGTTAGTGAATATCTTCATATTTTAGCGTCAAAGCTCAATTTACGTTGCATTTGTGATCCGGACTCCAATAACAAATTTGAAGGGGATCAACTGAAGGGGAAAGGTAGATTGAGGAAGCTAAAAGGTAATTATTATCTAGTGGATGTTTATTATATCCTTCATATTCTAATTGTTTTTTCTAGTCATAATTGCTTCAATTAAGAGCATATACTTTGTTCATGATATTTACACCTTTCTTTCATTTTAATGGTTATTGTCATTAAAAAGTTGGTCGAGAATGGGATGCAATTCATTTATACATCACAAACAATATTGACTGGATGAAGGTATGGATTGAACGATGTGAACAATACGGTCATGGAATATCATGGGAAGGTGTGGCTTCATTGGTAAAAGCAACACAACGCAATGGAGATAGCAAGCTAACAGAAAGGGAAATTGATTTGGCATATGGTGTAAAAGATAAACTGGAAAGCATATAATTAATCAATCCCTCTAAATCTTTTATTTTGTAAATTAAATTTTGACATATATGTTCTTCTTTTCCATGTATTGTTGCATAAGGAATGAATGGTTGTGTAATCTTTTTATGTATTTCTTATTGCAAATAAAACACCATAATACTATGCTCTACAATGGAGGTAGATATCAGATCAAAAAATTGGTTGAAACAAAGAAAACATCAGATTCTGGGGTATCGAATGTCTTTGAGGTTGCCAATGTTTCATCTAGAACTGACAGACATCTAGAAGTCTCAAAAAATCGATACTATGGGTATTTAGAAGATATTATATAGTGTGACTTTAAATCCTTTAAGGTAGTTCTACTCGTTGTCAAATGGTACAGGTTATGATTGAATCAACGTGATCCCGATATAACTAATTTTGAACATGATAATGGATTTACCACGGTAAACACAAGGTTGTTTGAGCCAGGAACAGAGACCTATGATCTTCCAAGCCAATGTGAAAAATTATTTTACTCAGAGGTTCCAGGTAAAGCGGGCTGGTCATTTGTTGTGAGACATGATCCAAAGGGAAGGATGGTAAAGTATAACCTGGATAATGATAATGAAGAGGGTTTTGTAGAAGAAGGATACGATGACGTAGAGCATGATCAACATGAGTTAGATGATGATGATGATCCAGCAGAAGATGTAATCCAAGAAACAGTTGAATCTGATCATGTAGCAAACAATGCCGATGAAAGTTATATCAATGATGACACGATGAACATAACTGATGATGATGGTGATGATGATGATATGGCCAATCCTTAGAATGTTGACTCTGGATCTGATGCTACATATGATGACTTTGATGAAGAAGACGGTGACATGGATGAAGAATATTATGAATTATCCTCATGATCATTGTCATCATCATTATCAATATTGTCATCGTTTTCATCAAAATCATAATTATCATCATCATCGTCGTCATCATCGCCATCATCATGATCATCTTCGTCACCATCATCATCATTAAAATTAAACCTAGATCAAATTAATTACTTCATATCATCATCATCGTTTTATATAGGGTCGTCATCATCTTCATCATCATCCTTTTCATATCATCTTCATATCGTCTTCATCATCGTCATCGTCATCATTGTATCATCTTCATCATCGTCATCCTCATCAACATAATCATCACCAACATCATCATCTTTTTCATAATCGATGAAGATGACATCATTATCCTCATGATCATTGTCATCATCATTATCAATATTGTCATCATTGTCATCAAAATCATAATTATCATCATCATCTTCATCATCGTCGTCGTCGCCATCATCATCATCTTCATTGCCGTCATCATCATTAAATTAAACCTAGATCAAATTAATTACTTCATATCATCATCATTGTCATCTGTAGCATCATCATCATCTTCATCATCATTGTCGGCATCGTCAACAATGAAATATAATGAAAGGTAAATATTTAATTAGACCTATTCTTTTATCTTATTTCTTTTTAAAAAGAGTTACGGACATCATGATCATCATCATGTGGATCATCACCGTCATCATCATCATCATCATGATCACCATCCTCAACATCATCATCATCATCATCATCATCATCATCATCATCATCATAATCATCATAATCATCATCATCATAATGTCACGTCCCCATCCCTTATCCCAGTGAAGAGGACGCGACAAACACCATAATAACCGGGTAGACAGCCCCATGAACAGAAACAAGGATAAATACTAAGTTAAAATCTTAATCAGAATGCATACTAGATAACCAGATGCAGGCTAAGATGAATAATCCATCATCATATATGCACAATCACTCAATGCATAAATATTCGATCATACAGCGGAAGCAAACATATACATAAAACAACATTCACATGTTCATCATGATTCATAAAATAGTAGGTTAATTGCAGAGATGAAATAACAACAATACTTATCTTTTGATGAAGATTTCACCCACAACCAGCTACGTCGCTACAATGTTCCACCCAACCATAGGCCAACGTGCTCATCAATCTCTCAGCAACGCTGTCACCCCCGAGCTGGGCATGATTCCTCCAAGGATAAGGGCCAATGCAGGATTACACATAGCTAGGGGTCACAATCAGCCAAACCAACACCACTGGGTTTACCAGGCCTTCAACAGTAGGCCAAGCCAACACAGTCCAAAGGACAACCACTGCATACCAGCAGCAAAACAACCCTTCACAGCCCTGTGAAGAAGCAAAGACGACCATGAATAATCCCAAGCAAATGATGAGCACAGCTCAAGCCCACAAGGAAACACAGAGTTGTTCTTAGCCCTACCATGGCCAAAACAACTCGGCTGCAACCCAAACCAGGGTCCTTCAGTAGACACAAACACACAATGAATGATAGCAGCAATCCACAGTCCAACACAGAGGAAAATCAAATGACATATTGGAATCCACAGTGGCTGAAACTAATTTGAGCACCACAGTCAATAAAAAGAGGGGAATACAACAGTCCCACAATGTAACCAGTGAGCACGGCTCACGACATGGGAAACGACCCCAACCAGTCTATGCGTAAGAGCACTTCAACCAAACTGCAACACACAGAGGGAAACATATACACGGACCACAAATCAGTAAGGGAACTTACACACAGTCCCTGAGCGCGAGATGGCTCCTGCACCGAAAATCCCAAGCAACAGCCATGATTTCTCTTGCTCCCTATGTGAGCAAAACCAACGCAGATTCCATGCACGTGAAGAGAAATAGCAACGGCTCTACGCATGAAGAATGCACCAGATCCCCGTGCGTGATCATGAACAGACCACAAATCTACGCGTGAGGAATGCACCAGATCCCCGTGCGTGAGCATGAACAGACCATGACTCTGCGCGTGAGCAGGAACCAGACCATGAAGAAGATAGTGGTGGAGGTGGAGACTGGGCGCACGTGAGGAAGAACAGAAGCGGTGGGAAGAGTGGAGACCATGCATGAGAGAAATGATGGTTCTCCACTGGGTATGTGTACCATCTGAATTGACAGCAGCCTGCCAAAATTGACGCCTCCCCATGCCCACATTTCCTCATGCAATAACTACCCCCAACTAACATAAATCAAGACATTGAAGAGGTTGACAAGGGAAGATGGCATAGACATAGCAAGGTGGCAACACATGGGTTTTTCCCCACATAGATCAAGGATTGGCATCCCCCACCCCTTATCCTTTGGAACCATGCCCTTTTCATTCAACATTGCACTGCCGTAGCTTGTTGTGGTTTTAGTTTTAATTGATGTGCGTATTTACATGATGCCGAATTATAATGTGCCAAATGGCACAATAAACCATCGACAACTATCCCCATTGCCGAAACACACACACAACCAAATCAATGGTGGGGATTTTTCCTTGAGCTCCTCACCACGATTAATGACAATATACACATCATGCAAATGGGGTCAAAACAGGGGACATTACACATAATTATCACCCTCATCGTCATCTTCATCATCTATGTCGACGTCGTCATCGTCATCTTCATCATCATGACCATCATCATTGTCATCATCATTATCATTGTCATTTTTGTCATCAAAATCATCATTATCATCATTGTTGTCGTCATCTTCATCATCATCGTCATCATCATCATCTTCATCATCATCATCATCGTCATCATAGCGTGAAGATTAGTGTTTTAAAACACTAATATCTTGATAATGTGAGTTAATTATATTACCAAATACTATAAATAAATATTAATTTAAAGTGATTTATGCCTAAACCTTTATCATTTGATAATGCACATAAGCTACATTTTAGTTAGTAACACACATGATTTTCTTTTGACATGATATTTGCTAATAAAAATAAAGTGATTATAGGTATAAATATTCAATTTTATTTATATTTGAAATATTTAATTTCCATAAAACATTTTATATGTAATTTTAGAATTTATCATTATATTTTTGTTTTGAAAGTTTTAAGTTTATTTTAAAAAAGTATTTAATTTAAATAAGATATTTATATAGAAGAATGTAGTTAGCAAAATTGATGTTCACAATTTTTACTTAATTTATTGCCAATATAAAAATATCTTGATGTTAATAATGTAGAACATAACATTAATGTTTTTTTTTAATCTTTTACATACCTTATGGCTCATGAAAAGATATCAGAAAGAATTTTTTTCATATATCTTTGATCTTACCACAACTTTATAGTTTGGTGACAAACATCAAAATCATTTTAGATATTTACACTTTGTTAAATTGCCACAACAATGGCTTCTTAAGTCGTTTAAATGTTGTCATTCCACCCACCAAAGTTTGACTCTCCTAATTGTTGTCATTCCACCCACCAAAGCTTGAGTCTCCTCGATAGCATATTTGTGCCTTATAGCTATTAAATAAGATATATGTCAAGGTTCTTAGTAACATCATCATGTTCATCATCATCATCATGTTCATCATCATCAACATCATCTTCATCATCATCATCTTCGTCAACATCTTCATCATCATCATCATCATCTTCATGAACATCATCATCATGTGGTTCATCATTGTCATCATCCTCGCCATCCTAATTGCCATCATGAACATCATCATCATCATCATCATCATCATCTTCATCATCAACAACATCATCATCATCATCATCATCATCATCATCTTCATCATCATCTTCATCATCATCATGAACATCATCATCATGTGATTCATCATCGTCATCTTCCTCACGATCGTCATCGTCCTCATTAACATCATTATCATCATCATCTTCTTCATCATCATCAACATCATCATCATCATCTTCATCATCATCATCATCTTCTTCATGAACATCATCATCATGTGGTTCATCATCATCATCATCCTCACCATCCTCATCCTCATCATCATCATCATCATCATCATCATCATCATCATCATCATGTTCATCATCTTCATCATCATCATCATCATCTTCACCATCTTCACCCTCATCATCTTCATGAACATCATCATCATGTGGTTCATCATCGTCATCATCATCACAAACATCATCATGAACATCATCATCATCATCATCATCTTCATCATTATCAACATCATCTTCATCTTCATCATCTTCATCTTCATCATCATCTTCGTCAACATCATCATCATCATCTTCATCTTCATCATCATCTTCGTCAACATCATCATCATCATCTTCATCATCATCAACACCATCATGATCAACATCATCATCAACATCATCTTCATCATCATCTTCATCATCATCATCATCATCTTCATGAACATCATCATCATGTGGTTCATCATTGTCATCATCATCATGAACATGATCATGAAAATCATCATCATCATCATCATCATCTTCATCATCATCAACATCAACATCAACATCATTATCTTCATCATCATCAACATCACCTTCATCATCATCATCATCATCATCTTCATCATCATCTTCATCATCATCATCATCATCTTCATGAACGTCATCATCATGTGGTTCATCATCATCATCTTCCTCACCATCCTCATTGTCATCATGAACATCATCATCATCTTCATCTTCATCATCATCAACATCATCTTCATCGTCATCATCATCATCTTCATCATCATCATCATCATCTTCATGAACATCATCATCATGTGGTTCATCAACATCATCATCCTCATCGTCATCATCATCGTCGTTGTCGTCATCATCATGTTCATCATCATCAGCATCATATTCATCGTCATCATCATCTTCATCATCATCATCTTCATAAACATCATCATCATGTGGTTCATCATCGTCATCATCATCGTGAAAATCATCATGAACATCAACATCATCATCATCATCTTCATCATCATCAACATCATCACCACACACATCATCAACAACAACAACATCATCATCATCAACATCATCATCATCACACATCATCATCATCATCATCATCATCATCATCACACATCGTCATCATCATCATCATCATCATCATCATCATATGGTTCATCATCATCATCAGACATCGTCATCATCATCATCATATGGTTCATCATCATCATTACCATCACCATCCTCATCATCATCATGAACATCATCATCATGTTCATCATCATCAACATCATCTTCATCATCATCTTCATCATCATCATCATCATCTTCATCATCATCTTCATCATCATCATCATCATGTGGTTCATCATCATCATCATCATCATGAACATCATCATCATCATCAACATCATCTTCATCATCATCATCGCCATCTTCATCATCATCTTCATCATGAACATCAACATCATCATCAACATCATCATCCATCACCATCATGATCATCCATCATGATCATCGTCAGCGGTGGCGTCGTCGTCATTGTCATCATCACCAACAACATCGTCGCCATCGACAGCATCATTAGTGTCATCATCAACATGGTTAGCATTTTGATCATTTCATATGATATCAAGACGGTCGTCACCATCACCATCATCATCATCATCTTCATCATCATCATTGTCGTCATATTCATCATCATCATCTTCGTCCTCATCATCAGCATCATCATCATAATGATCGGTGTCATAGATAACATCATGATCATCATTGACATCATCATCATCAGTGACATCCTCATCCTCATCATCATAGATTCATTGCACACATAAAGACTCACATAGATACACCCCCCTCTTTGTACATAAAAAAAAATAAAACATAGCATATATAAATAAATAAAATAAAACACATATAAATAAAACATAGTATATATATATATAAATAAATTAAAACATAAAACAATATATATAAATAATAATAAAAAAATTATTTATAATATATATATATATATAATAACAAAAACATAAAAGCACAAAAAACACTTACTGTGGCACGCTATTTTCCTTTCAGCTTCACGAGAAAGATTCTTCTATGCATCTCGTCAGGTGCTTGTGTTTAGTGATCATGAGAAAGCTTCTTCTCATGATCACTGAACACAAGCACCTGGCGAGATGCATAGAAGAAGCTTTCTCGTGAAGCTGAAAGGAAAATAGCGTGCCACAGTAAGTGTTTTTTGTGCTTTTATGTTTTTGTTATTATATATATATATATATAATAACAAAAACATAAAATCACAAAAAACACTTACTGTGGCACGCTATTTTCCTTTCAGCTTCACGAGAAAGCTTCTTCTATGCATCTCGCCAGGCGCTTGTGTTCAGTGATCACGAGAAATCTTTCCTCTGTGTTGTGCATTTCATCGGATGCTTGTTGTTAAGTGATCAAGGGTCAATCTGCCCAACTTGTCGGAGAACAATATCAGTGGGAGCAATGATTTGGACTGGCCACGAAGAGTAAGGAGAGTGGATAATTTTGGTTTTGTAGCAGACAAGGAGGCCAATTGTCAGTCGAGACAATGGATCCCAAAATTGTGAGTATCGTTCCCTAATTCATGTCTATTTTTAAATTGTTAATATAGTCCTGCAAATCTCCATGGTTTCTTAGCTAATAGAGGAAAGGCAGAGGCTATTAGAGCAGGCTTAGACCCAGGTTGTGCAGGGTTGGTATGTTTCAATCCTGCCTTCTCAATTTAGGTTTTCGATAAATCAAACCCCCATTTTTATGGGGTCGAATGGTCCTCACCCTCTCATCCAGTGGTGATGTGTTCCTTCTCACTTGGTTATGGCGAACATGATCTTGTGTGGATGAGCAATTAGACACCTCATTTATATACCTTGCCTACTTGATTACTTTACTTTTACCAACAACCCAAAGGGTCTTTGTCTATACTTCCTGCTTCTTCACCAACGTGAATCTATCCTTATCTTTCAAACATGGGTTTTCTTCACTGTGCATGCATTTACATTGATCATCTAATGACAGACCCAGTTTGATAGTTTCAGCTAACCTGCATTCGACCCATATTGGCTGATATGGATTCTAAAGTTTGGCTAGTCTGAGCGTTACAATTAGTGGACAAACCCATCACATTTTGGTTTGCATTCAAATTGGTTTGATTTTTTTTATGTGAGTTATCTCAACAACCGGTTCCCAACTAATCTATTAATCCAACCCCACCCAAATGAGATGCTTAAGGGAGGTCTGGAGAAGGATTCAAGTTCCACCATAGCCATGATAGTTAGAGCATTTTTTCTCACATGTATGTTCGGTCCATTGGAGAAGGATGAAAATTGGTCGCTTCCTCGAGCAGAATTGCCAAGCCATGTTTTGTTATAAGTAAGAAACTAGAACCTAACCCCTAGTTCATTGAAGATCATTATAAAAGCTCTAGGTTAGAAAGAAACTCAAACCTAACCCAGTATTTTCCAAATTGTAGCGACAACAAGGGTTTTCCAGAATTCAGCCAAATGTTATGGATTTCTTCTTTAAGGTGTTTTATTATAGAAACCTTATATTAGAAAGAAACTCAACCTAACCCAGCAATTCCCAAGATCTAAACACCATGAGAGCTTGGACTATACAATATATTTTCATTAAGTGATTGAATGAAGTAATCCACTTACAATAACTATTTTTTCAAAATATTAAATTTTTTTCTACATACCTGTTAATATCATCATCAAACAAAATTGTCCACGAGGACAGAGTTCAAGAACTCTGTCCACATGAACTATATCTCACAAAATATAACGAGTGTTCAACCAAGTAATGGTGACGATTCGTGGTATTATGTGTCACAAGTTTACGATGTTGCAACCTAATGAAACATAATACAATGAATCGTCACCATTATTACCCAACACTTATTAGCTATTTTAGAATTAGTGAATTGAAAGGGGCTAAGTCAACACAAAAAAGAAAGTTAATAAGTTTGACTAAATAAACTATTTTGATAATTGTACCTACATCTTCCGCTACATGCATTGCTTGCATGCCTCACCTATCTCGATGTAATATCAACATTATTATTATTGGTATGTGCACCTTCTCTCATTGACAGTATTCTTCCTATTTATTCTCCAAAACAACTATATTATAGGGCCTTTTGGCATGCCATTGTTTTTCATGCAACTTTTATTTTGTCAATCTTAGAAAGAAACTCGAACCTAACCCAATATTTTCCAAATTGTAGCGACAATAGGGGTTTTCCAGAATTCTGCCAAATGTTATGGATTTCTTCTTTAAGGTGTTTTATTATAGAAACCTTATATTAGAAAGCAAGTCAAACCTAACCTAGTAATTTCCAAGCTCTAAACACCATGAGAGCTTGGACTATACAATATATTTTCATTAAGTGATTGAATAAAGTAATCCACTTACAATAACTATTGTTTCAAAATATTAAATTTTTTTCTACATGCCTGTTAATATCATCATCAAACAAAACTGTTCATGAGGATAGACTTCAAAAACTCTGTCCACATGAACTATATCTCACAACCGATAACAAGTGTTCAACCAAGCAACGATGAATATTCATGATATTATGCTTCACTAGTTTGCGATGTTGCAACCCCATGAAACATAATACCATGAATCGTCACCATTATTAGCCAAGACTTATTAGCTATTTTAGAGTTAGTGAATTGAAAGTGGCTAAGTCAATGCAAAAAAGAAAGGTAATAAGTTTGACTAAATAAACTATTTTGATAATTGTACCTACATCTTCCGCTACATGCATTGCTTGCATGCCTCACATATCTCGACGTACTATCAAAATTATTATTATTGGTATGTGTACCTTCTCTTAATGGCGCTCTTCTTCCTATTTATTCTCCAAAACAACTATACTATAGGGCCTTTTGGCATGACATTGTTTTGCATGCAACTTTTATTTTGTCAATCTAGCATAACTAAAGCACTGAACCTACAAACATACTATCAAAACAATAGAATATCAGTTTGCGATGCTATATTTTTCCATTCGGTGATCCAGTACCTTTTGTAATACCTTCAACCCTTCAAAAGATAGGGGATAAGAGAAGGTACATGTGGTACCTAACAAGGAGAACCTAGATAATGCATATAAACGAGTCATTAATGGTGATGATAAAAAATAGTTTCACCTTTGAATTGCTTCAATAGCCTATAAATAGTGAAGAATCCCTACTCTAGAAATATCATTTCACGAAATAAAACGCACCATAATCCACGTGTAATTTGATAAATGAATGGAAATAACTATCAATGTGCAACAATAATAATAAAAATATACCCATAGATCTTAGTTTAGGGATGTATTGAGATTTATACCACATATTTGATAGTGTATGCATCCAATACTTCCTAGTTACTTGATCACTAATATCAATTGATATACCATCACTCTTATTCATAACTTCAATTTTTTCACATTTCTAGTAGCCTACAAATTCCAAACTCTTTGTTTTCACAGATTTTTTGTGAGGTTATGGGTGCAAAAATAGTGGATATTGGCATCCTAAGGTTGATATTGGTACCTTCAATTTTTTAGATACCATGATAGTTTTATGGTTGCTAATCCCAAGGATCCTCCTTAATTGATACGTCATGATCGTTTTATGGTTGCTAACCCCAAGGGTCGTCAATTGGTAGACGCTCATGTGAAAGCTCACATAGGCCTCAATATCAAATCTAAAAGAAGAAGAAAAATATAAAATTAATTACCATTTTACGCAATATTACATACATAAATATTTTATTATTATAAATTTAGTGTTGCCTTAGGGTTGAAGATTAATATGGGAAAACAAGCATCATCATGACAAGCTAAAAGGAATAAATCATCAAATATTATAGACTGATATAAATGTATTTAAAATAATTTTTTCATTCCTGAACATGCCAAGTAGCAGATCTTGAGATTCCCACTCTTCACCACCATGGATTATATATATATATATATATATATATATATATGCGCTACAGAGTAGCAATGGAGAGGTTAAAACATCCACTCTACAGGATCTCCAAGAACTCAACATCATTATTTGTCCATTATTGTAAAGGCATTGTACTAGAAGATTTTCCTGGACTTGTTGATTTCACGGTGAATTTGAATGCACATGATAAACAGAGAGGAGCACTAAGCAAACTACAATACTTCGTAGTAAATCGAATGAGTAGAGATATAATGTCTACAACATTATGCATACATCCTTCACTTGAATGATGTTAGTTCTTGGAGATCATGTATAGTGGATGTTTTTACCTCTTCAATGCTACTCTATAGTGCATATATATATATAATCCATGGTGGTGAAGAGCAGACATTTCACTTGAATGATTTTTCGGTCTTGAAGCAAGTACTAGGTTTTTTTATGTCCTCCATTTTTTATTTGATGATTTTATGCCAATTTTCACCGTGTCTATTTTTTTCCCCTCTTACAATTAACACAATAAGATGACCTTTGTGGTTTAGATAGTTGGTTAGCTTTAGAATTATTCCCTCGTGTGAGTGATATTTGATGTTTCCTTGCCATTTTTCCATCCCTTGGTTTCATCAAATCATTGAGGAAGGCATGATATAGTTAATTTAAGAGCCTTTTGATTTGTGCGAATAGTCTTTTTGGTTCTTTCTACTATGGGATTGCCTTAGGGTTGAAAATTAGTATGGGAAAATAAGTTAGTGTTGCCTTAGGGTTGAAAATTAATATGGGAAAACAAGCATCATCAAGACAAGTTAAAAGGAATAAATCAGCAAACATTACAAACTGATATAAATGTATTTAAAACATTCTTTTCATTCCTGAACGTGCCAAGTAGCAGATCTGGAAATGTCTGCTCTTCACCACCATGGATTATATGTATATATATATATATATATTATGATTGTTGTAGGCTACCACTGGGAAATATGCCTATGAAGTGTTGGATTATGCACTATAGAGTAGCACTGAAGAGGTTAAAACATCCACTCTAGATGATCTCCAAGAACTCAACATCATTATTTGTACATTACTATAAAGGCGATGTACTATACGATTTACCTGGACTTGTTAATTTCATCGTGATGTTGAACATAAATGATAAACATAGAGGAGCACTAAGCAAGCTACAACACTTTGTAGGAAATCAAATGAGTAGAGATATAATGTCTGGATCAGTCTGTATACATCCTTCACTTGAATGATGTTAGTTCTTGGCAATCCTAACATCATTCAAGTGAAGGATGTATGCACACTACTGCAATATCATGATTCGACCATGAGCTGCTTAGTTGACAGGAAATTGGGTTAGGTAATACTTTGCCATTAATGGACAATCATGAATCTTATAGTTTATGCTTTGGGTCTTGAAGCAAGTACGAGGTATTTTGATGTCCTCTATTTTTTATTTGAACATTTTATGTCAATTTTCACTGTGTCTAATTTTTTTTTGTCCCTATTACAATTAACACGATAAGATGACTTTGGTGGTTTAGATAGTTGGTCAGCTTTAGAATTATTCCCTGGTGTGAGTGACATTTAGCATTTACTTTCCCTTTTTCCATCCCCTTGGTTCATAAAATCATTGAGGAAAGCATGATATGGTTAATTTAAGAGCCTTTTGATTTGTGGGGTATAGTCTTTTTTGGTTCTTTCTACTGTGGGATTACCTTAGGGTTGAAAATAAGTATGGGAAAACAAGTTAGTGTTGCCTTAGGGTTGAAAATTAATATGGGAAAACAAGCTTCATCAAGACAAGCTAAAAGGAATAAATCAACAAATATTACACACTGATATAAATGTATTTGAAACATTCTTTTCATTCTTGAATGTGCCAAGTAGCAGATCTAGAAATGTGACAAGCTAAAATATATATATGATTGTTGTAGGTTACCACTGGGAAATATGCCTCTGAAGTGCTAGCTTATGCACTACAGAGTAGCACTCATGAAGAGGTTAAAACATCCACTCTACAAGATCTCCAAGAACTCAACATCATTATTTGTCCATTATTTTAAAGGCATTGTACTATAATATTTTCCTGGACTTGTTGATTTCACGGTGAAGTTGAACGTAAATGATAAACATAGATGGGCACTAAGAAAGCTAAAACAATTTGTATTAAATCGAATGACTGATATAATGTCTGCAACATTCTGCATACATCCTTCACTTGAATGATGTTAGTTCTTGGTGATCCTATATAGTGTACATTTTAACCTCATCAGTGCTACTCTGTAGTGCATATATATATATATATATATATAATCCATGGTGGTGAAGAGCGGACATTTTAGTTGGATGATGTTTGGGTCTTGAAGCAAGTACTAGGTATTTTGATGTCCTCCATTTTTTATTTGATCATTTTAAGCCAATTTTCACCGTTTCTGAATTTTTTTTCCCCTCTTACAATTAACAGGATAAGATGACCTTTGTGGTTTAGACAGTTGGTTAGCTTTAGAATTATTCCATGGTGTGAGTGATATTTGATGTTTCCTTGCCCTTTTTCCATCCCCTTGGTTTCATCAAATCATTGAGAAAGGCATGACATGGTTAATTTAAGAGCCTTTTGATTTGTGGGGTATAGTCTTTTTTGGTTCTTTCTACTATGGGATTGCCTTAGGGTTTCCTTAGGGTTGAAAATTAGTATGGGAAAACAAGTTAATGTTTCCTTAGGGTTGAAAATTAATATGTGAAAACAAGCATCATCGTGAATATACATACTAGATCGACATAAAAATTTGTTTCATAGAGCAGTATGGGTGAACAATAAAAGACTACAAATCAATGATAAGTTAGGGATAATCTTCATTATAAAAGGACCTTTGGGTAGGAAGAATAGGGCATCAATTCATCCTCCATTGGAGTCCTTCAACCATTCATCTCGCTCCCCTTCGTTCGTAGGTCTCAAAATATTTAATTTGGGAACAAAGTACTTATAGAGTTTGATGAAAGACATCAACTGTGCAAGATGATGAAAGTAAGGATATTGTTTCATGTTTCACTTTTGTTGTCAAAAGTAATACTGAAAAGTTAGGAAGTACCAAAGCTAGTCATTATGTGCACATGGACTTAATGTAGGGAGAGAAGTCATGTCTACTTTTTTGTTATTGAATGGGAGCAATGATGAAACCACAATAGTGGTTTATAGATGGAAATCATTTAATGGCAAGCATAGGGAAATTGTCAAACATTGGGAAGAATCATTGCACTGATAGGGGCCCTTAATGTAGAACAAAGTTGGTATTTTAGGGCCAACCGGGGTTGTTACTTCTCTTGTCCACAGCTCCAGATATTTTTAGGATTATTTTGTGACCTACGGTTGCAAGGAAGGCCACCAAAGACTGTTATTTCCTATTGATATCCTTCAAGAGACTGTCGAGAATCACCTAAAGCACAATCCAACTTCGTTTATAGGGTCTGAAATTAAATGGTATTGCTTTTAATTACGTTTGTTTACCCTCATTTTGTGAAGAAAAAGCACCCAGAATTCATGATACTTCTATAAATTGTTGTTTAGGAAGTTGGAATAGCCCTTATTTATTGCCAGCATGAAGGTTTGAGGCTGTTGGAGGGCCTAGGCCTACTCTTTATGTCCATATTTGTGCCCAGAATTATTTGTTAATGTCATTTCAACCCTCAAATTCAACCAAACATTTCTCAAAGCCTATTTTTCTATTGTTTGTCACTTTTCATAGGGCTATTCATGCCTAGAAGTGCCAGCTTTTAACCTTCCAATTTGGCCCAAATTTAGAGGTACGCTTGTTTGGTGATGGATAAGTGCACAAGGGTGCCCAAGATGGTGAAATAGGGTTGCTTCATACCCTTTTTTACTATCAAACGGGTTTGTTTGTGCCCATAATTCGTGTGGATGCTACTATAAGGCATATGAATGAGATTTTAGGGTTGCTTTCACCCACAGATTTCTCATTTTCACAGCCAGAATTGCAAAGACCACCTCCTATCGCCATTGATCATTGTCTTTTATTGCTGCAATGTGACAAGATCTGAAAGTTGGCCTAATTATAGCTAATTTGAGATGCTTTAATATTTGTTGTGACCTTCAGAATGCTCCCAAAGTGCTCATATTTGTCCCTTTGATGCTTATACTTGATTCTAGAGTTGTTTATGCCCATAGGAATTCCCACCATTTCTCCTAGTGTGACATTGAAAATGCCAAGGCCAATTCACTTCAGTGTACTGGTTTATTTTTAGAGGAAGGCCTTCTCTCATTATTTGAGGAACATTCACCCTTGGAGACACATGAATAAGGGTAGCGTTCAGCCCTACCAAAGGATAAAGTCATCATTTGAAGCATGCTTAAACTCTTTTATACACCATTTCATGAGAGATATTACATGCTTGGAGGTTACTCATTGAGCTGGCCCACTTGGAAGGTTGTTCACATGGTTCATGCCCTATTTTGTGAAGAACATTTTTGTATTTGGGGGCTGCTTTATAGATTGACTATTTTTCACATGGGTGGCATCTAGGGCATACAAAGCAAGTTGCATTTTACTCCAAATAGTGTTATGATGTATATGAATGCTACAAAGCTAATTGACTCGATAATGAAGTAGGTTTATAGTCTCGATGATTATATTTCTAGGTTAATTTTTTTTTTGAATTTAAGTGTCATGTGTGTGACCTATGCATTCCCACATTCACTTGGTCAATTTAGTATGGATTGGGATGAATTGACCATTTTGTTACCGATCCATTCAGTCATACCCTAATCTGTTTGGTTCGGTACCAAACTTGTCACTCGAATCATTTCAAAGGCTGAGTCAGCTCGGTTGGCGGTCAACTCGGTTGACTCGACCACCTTGGTAGAAACACACTTGATCAAATCTGCAAGTATTATTGTTGAAAAGGGGATAGGATAGTAAAAGGAAAAGGCAATGTTAGGAAAATGAAATGCAAGCAATAAGTGAGAATGGAGAATTGTATGTAACTAAAAGAGGTGTATACATAAGAATTTTTAGGGCATACATTAGATTTTTTTAGAGTTTCTGGTGCACTGTTGTAGGAATTCCACTATGCAAATAAGGCATTGACTTGATAGTCACAATCCCATTAGTATCATAAATTATGGGAGAGATCATAAAAACATCCCTACACAAATATTAACCGATAAGTATAGTTTTGGTGTTTCATTTGGAGAACAAAATGTAGAAATTCAGGCCTGCAGTAGATTAATTTCACTCAGCAATTAACAATTGATCATGCAAATTATCAACAATGGAGACTGAATATGGAGCTGTAACACAAAATTATATTAACTGAGTGTACAATAGCCAACCCTGTAATAACATAGGCTGCTGAATATATAGAATACATGAGCAAATCGAATGCATGAGGAAGCATCCAAATCTAGCATAAAGCAGGCTTACCCAAAATAGGCAAATCCCCCATAGGTGTAAAAAGCTGATCCCAAATCTATCAAGGACCCCACGAATTAGCAAGGGCACATGGGCAAGCTAAAGAGTGGTCAAATGGCAGCTCATACATGCAAAAGCATGGAGGAATGAGTGGAGGAGGAAGAGGCAACAAAGCTGATTCACCTCACCTAGTCTTGCTTTCCTATGTGCCTTAAAACACTGAAAAAGCAGGGAATAAAGCAGAAAAAGCAGATGGGCGCCTAGGAGGCCAGGAATAAAGCAGATTTGATTCCTAAAGCTCTCAAGGGCGCTACATGAGTCAAAGATGGAAAGTTTGACCTCTATGGATAGGCAATTAGCAACTTACACATGGTGGGACTCATGGACTAGGAAAATAAGACAAAATAAATGAAATAATGTCTAAGTGGGTAAATACTATGGGTTGATTATTCTAACACAAAATCCTATAACAATAGTTTATATTATGACTCTTAAAGGGTCCTAGATGAGATCTATGCACTTTTAGGACCTTCAAATTTCAAGCAAAAGAAGCCATAAACAACAAGTATGTGCACCCTAGAAAACATGGAAACGATCATAAAACATATTAGGTAAAATGGATAATCATGTACAACATCACAACATCATTCATGGGAAAACTAAAATACACTTACAACCATCAAAAGTAAGGGTTACAACAACAACGAGTGTAGAGTAAGGAGAGAGGAGTAGCCATGAAAATGAATAATTGGGCCAATATCGAGTGGAAAAGTGACCAGCTAGAAGTTTGGAAGAGGATATTAATCAAGATTCCTTGAAAAAGGAACTCATGTCAAAGATTCTTTTTGATGGAAGTGACCCACATACCAACATTGTATCACTTCTATCTGAAGTAAATGTAGATGAATGTTAAGATATGTTCTTTGAAGGAGATAGTCCATTAAAGGAGAACCTCCAGGTTTTGTACAGACATATATTGGCATAAATTGTAGTGTTATATTTGATGCATATGCATAACAGATCATCTCAATCTTGACAACGTTGAAAGGCCAAAGTACAATGGCCACAAGCATACATATGAATCTTATAAAGCCTACCCAATTCATGTATGTGCATGATATGCTATTGCACAGGGGTCTGGCACATCTAATGCTTGTATGCTATTGCACTGTGTGATCATTGTACTATTGCAATGTGTGATTTCCATGCATGATGAATATTTAAAATTATATGCATCTACCATTCTAGGTGAAAATTTTGAAGGATAAATGGAGTAATATGAAGAAGAGTAATTACTGAAGCATATACATACATGGATTAATTAATTATGTCTATCTTGTTCCCAATCTTCCTCTTTGGAGGAAAAATGCTTGGAATCTCATGTGTAATCTCAACATATCCTTCTAGCATTCTACTCAATTATACTAATACTTCCTTCATAGTGTCACATTTTTCAACATTATTGGACTTTATGCCCTCTAAGAATCTTATTTGCACCATTTCATAACACTCCTTGGTATCCTTTATTGCATTTATGAAGTTCTTTGTAAATAACAGAACTTCTCTCTGGCCCTTATCTTTAATTGACAACTAAATTATTTTTCTATCCTTTATAATATCCTGATTTCTTCTCAAGTGATTTATATCTCCATTGGTCATCCACAAACTACTTATATTTAACATTTTAGTCCTTCGGTTGAATTGGAATTGAGCATGCGTTTTATTTATATATTTGATGAAATGATTCTATATCATCACTCATTTGGACATGTTGAGTGAAAATCTATCATATCTAAAACACTAATTAGATTATTTTGATGCATAAAATTCAATGATCCCCAACAGAGTGTGTGCTCTAGAATGAAAAGGATATATAGAAGCATACCATAATCATATGTCATAAGAGTTGTCAGGTAAATAACTGTAAATGAAAAGGATATAGATTATTTACATATTTAATGGAATAATCTCCACCATTATTTGTGTGAAGGATATTGATCCCCTTACTAGATTGTTTCTCTGCAAGTGCTTTAGAGTATCGAAGAAAAGAAAACACATCAGCTTTGTGTTTTAAGAAGTAGAACCCTATGTATATAGAGATGTAATCAATAAAGGTTAGTACCAGGCCTGGAAATTGACGGCCCGTAGAACGTTTTTCACTTTTTAGACGTATTTGACAACTCTTTAAAAAATTAAAACGTCATAGATGACAGGAATATAAAAATTCAAACTGTAAATTTGACGTTTACTAGTTTATATCTCTCATCATAAATATTAATAATGGCTCTAGATGCATGTTCTAGATGCAAGTTCTCTTCATTCGAACCATAGATCTCAAGTTATAGTGTTCTTGTTCAGGTTAGAATTTCTCTGAGTTTTTGTTTTCTTTATGTATGATCTTGTCTAAGGATGAAGGTATTTATGTATATGACCTGTGTTCTTCTATTTCTATGTATAGAAATGGAACAGTATATAGGGCTCTTGAAAGTGGCCATAACAAGGGAACCAATCTAGTTGCTTCAGATTTTATGAATATCTCTGATCCTTATGTGGTGGTCAGCCTGGGTAACCAAGTGCGTGCCATTTCTCATTTTGTTTTTGCTTCAATTTTGAACATTTTTCATATTTTTATGGTGTAAAAGCTATGTTGAGGCCTGGAAATTCGCAGGCGACAACAATAATGGATTCTCCCCAATCAACGTTCCCAACTAACCCCTTGACCGTTTGGTATAGGGAATCTATCCGGTTTTACGGTCCGGCTACCGTAGGTCAAAGTAACAACAAGGGTTTACCGGTTGCGGCCCGGTCCACCGGAATTTGTATTTTTGACTTAAATATGAAATGCAAACATCTAACTAATTATGCAGGGTGGTGAAGGGTGCAAGGAGCATTCACAAAGTGATGCGCAGGTTCTTACCTCTCGTCTTAAGCTCACCATGCATCTGAATCACACATGCAGAAATGAGATGAACAAACTACTTATCTATATGCCTACCTACCTATCTATCTATCCTATCCCCGGGAAGAGAATTTGTAATTAATATGTATGAGTAATGTGGATGTGCATGCATAATTAAAAGCAATTACAGATAGCTGACATTAAATTTTACACGCATGAACAATGAAAGATATTTCACAACCAGATAGCTAATTGTTTATGACAAGCATACATTACTCATGGTGGTTATTTCATAAAATATATCGGAAATCATTAAAGAAAGACATAGGTCGTAAAGTTAGAACAATCTCACGATTCATGGATACAATGCTGAAAAACAAAGTAGTTCATCTTTCAACTCTCCATGGCAAAACATTTGAAATCCCACCGATCTTCTTTCAACAGGAAAACTGTAATACTTTATTGCAAAAGGAAGTAGTTCTTCTTACAATAACCTTCCAATCCTACTGGGGAAAAAAGGCCGACTATTTTTTTGCTTCTACGCTTCCTACTTTTTATACAAAAGGTCAAAATGGTTGGGCTGCCCAAAGTGACCTTCGGGCTTCCCAACCTTTTGCTTTCCCAACGCTTCATTTCTCAAAACTTTTTACAAAAATATTAAATTAATAAAAAGTTGAGCGGTCCTCTATGAGGAGGGTCCTGCTTGGTTTTCAAAGAATTTTTTCCACGCTGCTGCTTTAGCAGCGAGGCCTTAAAAAGTGCACGACTCTAGGAACTGGATGTTAATTTCAAACTTGTCAACTTGGTTCCTGATGGCCTCGATCCTTGCTAGGCTCAACCGAAGCTGGTCTTCCAGAATCTGTATGCTAACGGCTACGTGGCCCACCTCGTTCTTCAATATTATGGCATCAATGGATTGAATCTGCTGCGTCCTGGCCTCTACATCTTGATACCTTTTCTGCAATATGTCCACCAAGGTCTCATGATCCAGGAACTCTTCAAACCTAAGCTCAGCCTCTGTCTGGCAGCGGTTGTATGCATTAAGGAACCTTTTAAAATATTCTGAGCATGCTCCCTGTGTCCTTCGGACAGCCTTCTTAAAGTCTTCAGCAGTGCTGATGGCAAACTCTACTAGGCTGTGACCTCTCTTGAGGGTTCGATGATCTTTGGCTGGTATTTCTCCTAGAATCTCGGTATCATCTTCTGGTCTTTCCATTCTGGCATTCAAGACCTCAAGAACATCATGGGACCTATCTACAAAATAGGAGGAAGTTTCTATGATCTCCTCTAACCTGCTGTCCATTTGAATAACTTTCCATCTTTCTTCTTCTAGAGCAGTCTGCAGCTGCATCATTTGAGCCTTTTGCGCTAGGATATATTCTTTAAATGGCTGCAGATCAAATTGATGTTCCTTTGCTGTCTCCATCTCAGTAGTCAGAGAAGCCAGCTACTCTTTCGGTTATTTGGTGTATTCAGTATTGGACTCATAGATGATACTCTGCTGTGCCTCTAGGTCCTCCACCTTTGCCCTCAATTGTTCCTTCTCATTCTTTAGATCTTGAACTTCCTGTTGTGCATTTTCTAGAGCCTCTTGTGATGTTCCCTTGGCTTGTATCTCCACCTGAAGGACATGGATTTCACCCTTTGTGGATTCCATTTCCCTTAGCACGTGTTCATACTTCCTCTTAAGTCTGCTACCCTTTCCTCTTTCTTGTCTCAGTGTTTCCTTTAGCTGAGTAGTGGTCTTCTTAGCTGATTCTAATTCAATCATCACCTTGTTTATGTTATCAGCGGAGGCATCAATTAGTGCATCCCCGGCTCTTATCGTGAACATAGGATCTTTGTCTGTCCCTAGCATGACTGATGTATCTGTGACCATCTTCCCTGATAGATCTTTTTCCTCCACCTTCTTTTGCGTCCTTCTCATTATTATTTTAGTGGTCCTGTCATAATATACAATACTGAAATTAGGGACTTCTTCCCCCTTCTTTTGGACGAAAGGCACTATTTGGAGGATAGGGGTTACAGGAGTGCTAGCAGTAGGTACTTGAAGGATTTGCACCTCAGGGTTTTCCTCTTCCTGACTCTACCCTGTTGGTGTTTCAGAGGCTGACTGTTGTGTTAAATTTATCATTTCAGCCTCCTTCTCTTGGAGCTCTTCATTTAGTTTTCTCTGTGCTTCTTCGGCTGCTTGCCTAGCTGCCTCTTCTGTTTCTCTGGCTGCTTCTTTTGCTAGTTCAGCTGCTTCCTAGGCAGCTTTCCTTTTCTCTTCTTCTCCCTTCTGTAGCCATTCTGCAGCCTCATTTTCCAGCCTCTGAGCTTCCTCCCTTATCCTTTTGGCTCCTTCTTCAGCTCTGGCTTGTTCAGCTTTGGCCTGCTCTTCCCCTTTTCCACCTTTGGTGGGGTTCTTTGGTTTGAATCTTCTGCTGAGTGCCGTCATGTTTGGGGAATTCCTGAAGAGGGATTCTTCACTATTGAAATGATGGGTGTACTTGAAAAACACCTTGTGCTTCTTACAGTGCTCAGTTACTTTACCATGAGTGTCATTTCTCCGGAAAGGCATTTCCCCAAAATGGAACTTCCCTAGTTCCTCTATGAATTCGGCAGCTTGTTTCACATTGGTGAATTTACAGCTGCCCAGCTTGAATGGTAACGGGTGATATGCAGTGTTCTTATGCTGGAACAAGATATTACCAATCCCGTCAATGAACACCTGCCTGACCGCCTCTTTATGGATTATATAATCCGTTGCATACTTTGGCAGCAGATAAGGTGTCTTCGACCCTCCATACATTCTAAGATACATACCATTGTCTGTCAAGAAGTAATATCCATGTTCCTCTATCACCTGCATAGCATCTTCCGACATGCAATTAAATTCCTTCCAGAAGATAAGCGTGTATAGCGGCATAATGAAATGCTCACAGACCTCTCTGTAATAACTATGGTACTAATGCGCCCACAGCGGTTTGTAAGCTGCATATACAGGCATTCTTTCCCTATCCCAGACACACTTCAGCCTAGGGAAAGGCTAGTTCCATAGTATGTAGTCTATCAAAATTGAACTCATATAGAATTCATATTTTTTATGGGTTTCTCCTCCTCCCAAGGCTGCAGCTACGCAAGAAGAGAGACTACTTGATACTAGGCTGGCCCAATTGAAGACTGTTCCTTCTGTCGCCACATGGAATATAAGGGGTATCCACTCAAATTTGAAAATTCTTCCATTGGCTCTACCAAATATCCTATTTAGCATCAGAGCTATAAATCTGTACGGGGCTCTTAAACTCGCTGTATCATAATTCTCGGTTTTTCTGTGTCGATAGAGCTTTCCCGGCAAGAGCATTCTCCTCACGGTCTCCACCAAATCCGTCCCGAGGTTATCCAACCAATCATTAGATAGAAAGACTTGAGTTTCTGGTAGGTGGTAAGCCAACTCCACATATCCAGGGCTAAATGCAGCATAGCCCTGACCTTCGACATTTCCTATAAGCATTGTGTTGTTGTTTGTATGGGGCAGAATCCATCTCATTACATCAGAGCATGGGAACAGCTCTGGTCTGGTAGCCACCTTCATGATGGAAGATTTTTCTATGTTGGCATAAATGGGTTCTTCTTCGAGACCCATGTCAGGGACTTCCCTGCGGGAAATCACTCTGTATATCTCACCCCATTTATACTCAGGCTCAACACCAGAGACACATTGGGTGTCCTCATATATATATTCTGTCTATGTGACGACCTCTATTGTTGATTGTTCTTCGACCATAGGGGCCTTCTTTTTCTATCTTTTCGTCATTGTATGTTCTTCCTGCCATGTATAACATTATGACATTAAGCAATTTGAATTTGCGAACATTGTGCAACAATTTTCTCAAGTGTATCATGACTGTAATGAAATTAAGACATAAGCCCTTCAGGCTGAAGAATTGAACTAGCATGCAATACTGTGCAATGTGATAATATCCTATGTTAATGTGCAAGCAAGAAAAGAAACCAACACATGCATGCACAACCCAGCCATGTCCTGACTATCAGAACTACCAGCACGAAATAGACTCAGTCCACTACTGCAATATAATGAGCAATGTCCTTCTGCTGTACGATATTAAACTTGATCAATCATAATTTGGATGGCATTAAATCTACATTATTTCACAGTATGCCATTTTTTCCACGATAACAACTCATAAAGCACAAGTATGAATTTTAAACGCAAGGTGCAAATGTATCTTTCCAAACTCAAACATGGCTTTAGCAAGGATAGAAAATGGCAATAGCTCATGCTGCTCGCGAGAAGATAGTTACATCATTGTGGTTATATACTGCGGGCATCAACAACAATTTCTTGGTATACGACGCTCTCATCGGAACCGCTGCACACACTACCTTCAAAATGCAAACACTACAGTGACACAGCCCTCATAGCCAACTAGGGTTTCAGACAGCCAAAGACGACGGACTGCGTGAGACGGCAAGGGCAGAAGTTGGGGTTCAAAACCTAGTAAATGGGAAAATACCAGTGGGGGGAAACATACGACCCCTAGAAAATTGTCGTAAAACTTCTTTGAGCCTCATCATCGAAAGGGGGACACGAGGTGCAGGCAGCGTAATGGCCGCCTGCACCGTTCCTTCATACACTGCGCGCGGGGCAGAAAAAATAGGCTGAGGTCAACAATGATTAAAAATGAGTCTTAAAGAAAATGCCCCCCTTCCCAAAATTCAAACAGTTAATCCTAACGGCAAATCTCAATACATGGGTGCAAAATGCTGGGCGGGCAAGGAAAATGATTACGGAAAACCAAAACGGCGGTGAATCCTTTTTCGTATGTAAAACGGGGCTTTCCTAAAACATCTAACCGCAGCATAAAAAATCTTGAAAGGAACAAATCATGGCAAGAATGGCCTACCTGGTAACAACATGAAGCTGACAGGGCGAGGACGGTTGAGCTTCCAACTGACACCTGGACGCAAACACCAGTACGATAGTCCACGGGGGTAGAGGAATTGATAGCACAGATAGGAAAATGACAGCTCGAGACAAAATAAAGTAATACCCTATTCCAAACCACCCCTTGTATATATAACAAGGTTGCACGTGTGACAGGTCGTATCGGGTGGGGAAAGAAAGTGAATCGGGCGGCGAGAATCCCAGACCCTCCGTAACGGCGGACAGTTACCATCCTCAACTCATCTGTTAGCGGTGAATAAACATGTGAAAAATAACGATGATCGGGCATCGGCGGGGACTGAGATCAGAGGCCAGCAACTTGGACTCCTCCGCAATGGTGGGCGATGCATAAAAAAACAACTTTTGTAACTCACATCGGCCACCCGGAGGCTCTACATTGGAAAACTGAAACTCGAACACTCTCGCAACGGTGGAGGGAATAGAAGCTAACGAGCTCCGATACACAAGTATCAATGAGAAAACGAAACCTCAAAACCCCGCATGGTCCACAACGTCGTAGACCAAACAATAACCTATTCGCAACATCGTCCAAGGAGATATTCATCCCCTTCTGATGTAGAACAAAAGTCCACCCGCAACGGTGAAATACAAAGAAGCAAACCTCCGCAACGGTGGAAAAAGATTTAACTCCCGATTCAGAAAGATTTCAAAGGGTAAGAAAAAAGCAACGATGAGCTTGATTATATATGGGATCATTCTAAGCATTAATGGAGAAAACAGATCGATTGATAGCAATTCAAAGTGCTGTAAAACATTCCAAAAATCCATAGACCAAACCGAGAAGAAAAACCAACTAAATCAAAGTAGAGGAGGGTCCTAAATTTTTTAGAGTTTTGGGAAAATGTTGCAGCTGCAACAATTGGCGACTATCTGGTGAACCCCAGATCTCTGAATTAACTCTCTTTCCCAGCTTAAGACTGTTTGAATAAAATCAAAATATTCTAGATGTCTGTATTCCTAAGCAAGCCAACTTATGCATTAAATTACTTAGAAGAAGCCCATCTTTTCGAGAAAAGGTAACATCAGCAGTATTTCAGGTTTGAATAACTCTTTGAGGCCAAATGGATGAGGTTTATTTTACCTGCCCTTGGGCAGCTATAGCTTAGACACCACAAGACTGTGACAGAGGGTAATAGTATTATCCTTTTTCTCCTCATTCCCATGCCAATTTGCACTTTTGTGCCTTCTTGAACTTTAGTCCTTTTGATATGAATCTTCCTATAGGCCTTTCTTACTGAATTTTAATTCAGAATCCTCTATCCCATAGTGTCCTTTTGTGTGAATGATATATTTCATACTTCAATTCATGGATGGAGAGGATCTTGTGGCCATTTGGTACTTTATGCTTTGAGATTAATGCTTTTTCGAGCTTTTCTTTGAGATGTCTTTCTTCTTTTAGGAGTTTTGACTCTTAAAATATTTCATCCTTTTCTTGTAATTTATGGCATGG
This sequence comes from Pseudotsuga menziesii, assembly GCA_001517045.1. Classification (NCBI taxonomy): domain Eukaryota; kingdom Viridiplantae; phylum Streptophyta; class Pinopsida; order Pinales; family Pinaceae; genus Pseudotsuga; species Pseudotsuga menziesii. Next base: position 56,144 of record LPNX010091425.1, read on the forward strand.
GATCATTTATATATATAATAAATTGTTCCACTCTGCTTCCCTTCCGTGGGTCTTTTGCTGTCACTCCCTCAGGTATTCAAGATGTGAAATAGATGGAGCCTCGAAATAGTACTTCAGACCTTTTCCACTTCTGAGTTATTTACAGGGGTTAAGTGAGACTTCAATAAATGCATGCCAGTTAGGAATACAGTTACTAGAAGATATTCTATGCTTTAAAGCACAGTCTTTCACTCAAGATTTTAGTTAATAAAGAACCCTGACGTTTCCATTGCAACCAAAAGTTTACCTCTTATTCGAAACCAAAAGGAAAACTAGCAAAATACTATAAATAAAACAGCAGCAAAGCAAGTAATCAAAAGAAAGAAAACATCAAAGCACTAAAATAAGAAAACAACATAAGCAACAAAGCAATTTATTTATGCACAAAAGAAAACCAAAATTTTGCCCATTCCTAAAAAATTATAAAATTAAAAACTAAGGAATGAGCTGGATTTAGACATGGATTGCCTAACCATGGTCCAACTCTGCTGTTATTGAAATGGAACCCATATCTAAGATCCTCCAGTCATTTCTTTCAGCCTGAGGGAGTTGAAGGAGCTCAGGCTGAGTGCCCGTCATAGGACTGGCCCTTTTTGAGTTATGATGCTCTAGCTTAAGCTCAGTGAGATAGTTTCCCGGGATAGAATTAGCAGACTCATTGCCTTCTCCTAACTTAGTGACAGTATACTTCATATATGGTTCTCTCAGAATTTTTATATGACTTGGGGTACCCTTGAGAAGCAACCACAGATGAGACCAATCTGAAGAAAAATATCCTTTCATCCTAGCAGTCCAATCTCGGTTGAGAATGAGCCCATATCCCCTTGGTATATCAGCCACCATAATGTCAATAAATTGGCATATTTTGTTGTTTGTAGCCAAACGAATGAGGACATTCTTCATTTCACCCACCACCTTGACTCCTGTGCGATCTAATTGCGTTACTTCATGAGGTGTGGACTCTAGCTGTCCATTAATCCTTTTACAAATCTCAAGGGGCATCACATTTACTGCTGCTCCAGAGTCTACTAAGCAATTATGCACATTGTAATTTAGCATCTCTAGAGTCAAGAGAAAAGGAGGGGTGTCAAGGTTTTCTTTCCAACCTAGTTCTTGGTCTTCTTTTCCTAGTTGGTTTTGAATAGGTATATCCTTTGTTAGCTCTTGAGTTTCATCATAGTTTTCCCCACTGACCCCTATCTTTTCCTCTATAGGATCGACAGTCTCAGTGTTTGGTTCTGTCCTCTGGTTGAGGGTATTGTTCTGATGCACTTTGCCCTCGTCCAGCTTCTTAACATTCTCCTACAAACTGTTAACCTTAGAAATCATTGTATTGTCTTGGCTTGTGAAAACTTTGTCCTTTCTAGTTATGGATGTGCATTCAGATTTAGGAGTGTCATCTTCAATGTTAAATAGTGAAATACCATTCCATGAGAACATGGTATCATCCTCTGGTTTGCTTATGATCTGTTTCTCCTTTTCTTCCTCACCACTGTCCCTAGTCAATTCTGGGTCCAACAACTTATTCATTACCAATGTCATTGAATGTAACCATTGAGGACACTTCTTCTCAAAATGAGGTTGTTGATGAAAGGTACAGAAATTATCCCCTCCTATTTATGTTATGTTTATTGACAACAAATTAGGAGGTGGGACTTGCCATTGGTTGTTATCTTCCTTTTCTGGATAGTGTGGCTTATTGGTTTTCTGAATGTCCCTCTCCTTTTCCAGATCTACAATTTGGTTGGACATTTTCTGAAGCACTTTCATGATCTCATGATAATCATGTGGTTGATCTTCTCTTGATTTAAACAGCAGTGAGCTTCTTCTTACAGTGGTCTTCTCTTCACATGAATCAGGGTAATCCTCTATACTCTCACTTTCTGCCTCTACTCTTTTGGCCTCCTCATAAGTTTCCACCAATGTAGGCTTGAATTTCATTTTGGAAAACATGGCTAGCTCAGGTCCTAAGGCTGAGGTATAATACTCAATTAAGAATTTATCTGAAGGTCTGTCCACAGCAGAAATTTTTTTTAAGTATAGTGAAAATCTCTGAGTGAAACTATGTACCTTTTCATTCCTCTCTTTTCTTAACAAACCAATCCCTTTCATCAACAAGGCATGTGTCTTCTGAGTTGTGTATTTAATTCTGAAAACCCTTTCAAAGGTGTCCCAATCTGGAATGGAGTTTGCGGGTAGACCAAAATACCAAGACGCTGCTGCTCCTTTCAGAGTATGAGGGAACAATCTACAGACTACATCTTCATACTCCCCAGCCCTTAGCCCTTCTAATGCTAGGTAAAAGCTTTGGAGGTGGTCCTCTACAGCAATACCTTCCTCAGGGTCAAATTTAGGCAAGAGCTTGTCAAAGGCTTGAGGTAAATTATGCAAAGGGGGAGTTAGGTTCAGAGGTGACCTAGCTCTCCATGCCGGCATAGGATTGGGTTGATTACCAGCCATAAGTAAAGGTAAACGAATGTGATGCTGGGAAAAATAGTCCTTCAAGGATAGTACCGGAAACCGCGAACACTTGGGTTAGGTTGAAAGCTTCAAACATCTGCCGGTAGGATAGTCTCGGGAAAATTTAGTTCCACGGCCAGCCTTTTACTGGCGGCCCTCCTTCTAGTGCCAAAACTGTTGAGGCCTGGAAATTTGCAGGTGACAACAGTAAGGGATTCTCCCCAATCAACGTTCACAACTAGCCCGTTGACTGTTTGGTATAGGGAATTCGTCTGGTTTTACGGTACGGCTACCGTAGGTCAAAGTAACAACAAGGGTTTACCGGTTGCGTCCCGGTCCACCGGAATTTGTATTTTTGACTTAAATATGAAATGCAAACATCTAACTAATTATGCAGGGTAGTGAAGGGTACAAGGAGCATTCACAAAGTGATGCGCAGGTTCTTACTTCTCGTCTTAAGCTCGCCATGCATCTGAATCATGCATGCAGAAATGAGATGAACAAAATACTTATCTATATGCCTACCTACCTATCTATCTATCCTATCCCCGGGAAGCCAATTTGTAATCAATATGTATGAGTAATGTGGATGTGCACGCATAATTAAAAGCAATTACAGATAGCTGACATTAACTTTTACACGCATGAACAATGAAAGATATTTCACAACCAGATAGCTAATTTTTTATGACAAGCATACATTACTCACGGTGGTTATTTCATAAAATAAATCGGAAATCATTAAACAAAGACATAGGTCGTAAAGTTAGAACGATCTCACGATTCATGGATACAATGCTGAAAAACAAAGTAGTTCATCTTTCAACTCTCCATGGCAAAACATTTGAAATACCACTGATCTTCTTTCAACAGGAAAACTGTAATACTTTATTGCAAAAGGAAGTAGTTCTTCTTACAATAACCTTCCAGTCTTACTGGGGAAAAAAATCCCCCTATTTTTTTGCTTCTACGCTTCCTACTTTTATACAAAAGGTCAAAATGGTTGGGCTGCCCAAAGTGACCTTTGGGATTCCCAACCTTTTGCTTTCCCAACGCTTCATTTCTCAAAAAATTTTACAAAAATATTAAATTAATAAAAATTTGACCGGTCCTCTATGAGGAGGGTCCTGCTTGGTTTTCAAAGAATTTTTTCTACGCTGCTGCTTCAGCAGCAAGGCCTTCAAAAGCGCATGGCTCTAGGAACTAGATGTTAATTTCAAAGTTGTCAACTTGGTTCCTGATGGCCTCAATCCTTGCTAGGATCAACCGAAGCTGGTATTCCAGAATCTGTATGCTAACGGCTGTGTGGCCCACCTCGTTCTTCAATACTATGGCATCAATGGATTGAATCTGCTACGTCCTGGCCTCTGCATCTTGATGCCTTTTCTGTAATATGTCCACCAAGGTCTCATGACCCGGGAAATCTTCAAACATAAGCTCAGCCTCTGTCTGGCAGCGGTTGTATGCATTAAGGAACCTTTTAAAATATTCTGAGCATGCTCCCTGTGTCCTTCAGACAACCTTCTTAAACTCTTCAGCAGTGCTGATGGCAAACTCTACTAGGCTCTGATCTCTCCCGAGGGTTTGATGATCTTTGGCTGGTAGTTCTCCTAGAATATCGGTATCATCTTATGGTCTTGCCATTCTGGCGTTCAAGACCTCAAGAACATCTTGGGACCTGTCTACGAAATAGGAGGAAGTTTCTATGATCTCCTCTAACCTGCTGTCCATCTGAAGAAGTTTGCATCCTTCTTCTTCTAGAGCAGTATGCAGCTGCATCATTTGAGCCTTTTGCGCTAGGATATATTATTTAAATGGCTACAGATTGATTTGTTGTTCCTTTGCTGTCTCCAGTTCAACAGTCAGAGAAGCCAGTTGTTGTTTCAGTTCTTTGGTGTATTCAGTATTGGACTCATAGATGATACTCTGCTGCGCCTCTAGGTACTCCACCTTTGCCCTCAATTGTTCCTTCTCATTCTTCAGATCTTGAACTTCCTATTGCGCATTTTCTAGAGCCTCTTGTGTTGTTCCCTTGGCTTGTATCTCCACCTGAAGGACATGGATTTGACCCTTTGTGGATTCCATTTCCCTTAGCACGTGTTCATACTTCCTCTTAAGTCTGATACCCTCTCCTCTTTCTTGTCTCAGTGTGTCCTTTAGCTAAGTAGTGGTCTTCTTAGCTGATTCTAATTCAATCATCACCTTGTTTATGTTATCAACGGAGGCATCAATTAGTTCAGCCCCGGCTCTTATCGTGAACATAGGATCTTTGTCTGTCCCTAGCATGACTACTGTATCTGTGACCATCTTCCCTGATAGATCTTTCACCTCCACCTTCTTTTTCGTCCTTCTCATTATTCTTTTAGTGGTCCTGTCATAATATACAGTACTGAAATCAGGGACTTCTTCCCCCTTCTTCTGGACAAAAGGCACTATTTGGAGCATAGGGGTTATAGGAGTGCTAGCAGTAGGTACTTGAAGGATTTGCACCTCATGGTTTTCCTCTTCCTGACTCTTCCCTGTTGTTGTTTCAGAGGATAACTATTGTGTTAACTTTATCTTTTCAACCTCCTTCCCTTCGAGCTCTTCATTTAGTTTTCTCTGTGCTTCTTCGGTTGCTTGCCTAGCTACCTCTTCTGTTTCTCTGGCTGCTTCTTTTGCTAGTTTAGCTGCTTCCTGTGCAGCTTTCCTTTTCTCTTCTTCTCCCTTCTGCAGCCATTCTGCAGCCTCATTTTCCAGCCTCTGAGCTTCCTCCCTTATCCTTTTGGCTCCTTCTTCAGCTCTGGCTTGTTCAGCTTTGGCCTGCTCTGCCCCTTTTCCACCTTTGGTGGGGTTCTTTGGTTTGAATCTTCTGCTGAGTGCCGTCATGTTTGGGGCATTCCTGAAGACTTATTCTTCACTATCGAAATGATGGGTGTACTTGAAAAACACTTTGTGCTTCTTACAGTGCTCAGCTACTTTACCATGAGTGTCATTTCTCCATAAAGGCATTTCCCCAAAATGGAACTTCCCTAGTTCCTCTATGAATTTGGTAGCTTGTTTCACATTGGTGAATTTACAGCTGCCCAGCTTGAATGGTAAAGGGGGATATGTAGTCTTCTTGTGCTGGAACAAGAAATTACCAATTCCGTCAATGAACACCTGCCTGACCGCCTCTTTATGGATTACATAATCCGTTGCATACTTTGGCAGCAGATAAGGTGTCTTCGACCCTCCATACATTCTAAGATACATACAATTGTTTGTCAAGAAGTAATCTCCATGTTCCTCTATCACCTGCATAGCATCTTCCGACATGCAATTACATTCCTTCCGGAAGATAAGCATGTATAGCGACATAATGAAATGCTCACAGACCTCTCTGTAATAACTGTGGTACTGATGCGCCCACAGTGGTTTGTAATCTACATATACAGGCATTCTTTCCCTATCCCAGACACACTTGAGCCCGGGGAAAGGCTGGTTGCATAGTATGCAGTCTATCAAAATTGAACTCATATAGAATTCAGATTTTTTACGGGCTTCTCCTCCTCCCAAGGCTGCAGCTACGCAAGAAGAGAGACTACTTGATACTAGGCTGGCCCAGTTGAAGACTGTTCCTTCTGTTGCCACATGGAATATAAGGGGTATCCATTCAAATTTGAAATTTTTTCCATTGGCTCTACCAAAGATCCTATTTAGCATCAAAGCTATAAATCTGTATGGGGCTCTTAAACTCGCTGTATCATAATCCTCGGTTGTTCTGTGTTGATAGAGCTTTCCTGGCAAGAGCATTCTCCTCAGGGTCTCCAGCCAATCATTAGATAGAAATACTTGAGGTTCTGGTAGGTGGTAAGCCAACGCCACATATCCAAGGCTAAATGCAGCATAGCCCTGACCTTCGACATTTCCTATAAGCATTGTGTTGTTGTTTGTATGGGGCATAATCCATCTCATTACATCAGAGCATGGGAACAGCTCTGTTCTTGTAGCCACCTTCATGATTGCAGATTTTTCTATGTTGGCATAAATGGGTTCTTCTTCAAGACCCATGTCAGGGACTTCCCTGCGGGAAATCAGTCTGTATATCTCACCCCATTTATACTCAGGCTCAAAACCAGAGACACATTGGGTGTCCTCATATATATATTCTGTCTGTGTGACAACCTCTATTGCTGATTGTTCTTCGACCATAGGGGCCTTCTGTTTCTGTCTTTTGGACATTGTATGTTCTTCCTGCCATGTATAACATTATGACATTAAGCAATTCGAATTTGCGAACATTGTGCAGTATTTTTCTCAAGTGTATCATGGCTATAATGAAATTAAGACATAAGCCCTTCCGGCTAAAGAATTGAACTAGCATGCAATACTCTGCAATGTGCTAATATCCTATGTTAATGTGCAAGCAAGAAAAGAAACCAACACATGCATGCACAACGCAGCCATGTCCTGACTATTAGAACTACTAGCACGAAATAGACTCAGTCCACTACTGCAATATAATGAGCAATGTCCTTCTGCTGTACGATATTAAACTTGATCAATCATAATTTGGCTGGCATTAAATCTACATTATTTCACAGTATGCCATTTTTTCCACGATAACAACTCATAAATCACAAGTATGAATTTTAAACGCAAGGTGAAAATGTATCTTTCCAAACTCAAACATGGCTTTAGCAAGGATAAAAAATGGAAATAGCTCATGCTGCTCACGGGAAGATAGTTACATCATTGCAGTTATATACTGCGGGAATCAACAACAATTTCTTGGTATACGACCCTCTCATTGGAACCGCTGCACACACTACCTTCAAAATGCAAACACTACAGCGACACAGCCCTCATAGCCAACTAGGGTTTCAGACAGCCAAAGACGACGGACTGCGTGGGACGGAAAGGGCAGAAGTTGGGGTTCGAAACCTGGTAAACGGGAAAATACCAGCGGGGGGAAACATACGACCACCAGAAAACTGTCGTAAAACTTCTTTGAGCCTCATCATCGAAAGGGGGACACAGGGTGCAAGCGACGTAACGGTCGCATGCACCGCGCCTTCATACACTTCGTGCGGGGTGGGAAAAATAGGCCAAGGTCAACAATAATTAAAAATGAGTCTTAAAGAAAATGCCCCCCTTCCCAAAATGCAAACAGTTAATCCTAACGGCAAATATCAATACGCGGGTGCAAAACGCTGGGTGGGCAAGGAAAACGACTACGGCAAACCAAAACGGTGGTGAATCCTTGTTCATATGTAAAACAGGGCTTTCCTAAAACATCTAACCGCAGCATAAAAAATGTTGAAAGGAACAAAGCATGGTGAGAATGGCCTACCTGGTAACGACGTGAAGCTGATGGGGCGAGGACAATTGAGCTTCCAACTGACACCTAGATGCAAACACCAGTACGATAGTCCACGGGGGTAGAGGAATTGACAGCGTAGATAGGAAAACGACAGCTCGGGCCAAAAAAAAATAATACCATATTCCAAACCACCCCTTATATATATAACAAGGTTGCACATGTGACGGGTCGTATCGGGTGGGGAACGAAAGTGAATCGGGCGGCGAGAATCCCAGACCCTCCGCAATGGCGGACAGTTACCATCCTCAACTCATCCGTTAGCGGTGAATAAACACGTGAAAAATAATGATGATCGGGCGTCGGCGGGGACTGAAATTGGAGGCCAGCAACTTGGACTCCTCCACAATGGCGGGCGATGCATAACAAAACAACATTCGTAACTCACATCGGCCACCCAAAGGCTCTACATCGGAAAACTGAAACTTGAACACGCCCACAACGGTGGAGGGAACAGAAGTTAACGAGCTCCGATACACACGGATCGCCGAGAAAATGAAACCTCAAAACCCCGCATGGTCCGCAACGTCGGAGACCAAACAATAACCCGTCCGCAACATCAGCCAAGGAGATATTCATCCCCTTCCGATGTAGAACAAAATTCCACCCGCAACGGTGAAATACAAAGCAGCAAACCTCCGCAACGGCGGAAAAAGACTTAACTCCCGATTCAGAAAGATTTCAAAGGGTAAGGAAAAAGCAACGTTGAGCTTGATTATATATGGGATCATTCTAAGCATTAACGGAGAAAATAGATCGATTGATAGCAGTTCAAAGTGCTGTAAAACATTCCAAAAATCCATAGACCAAACCGAGAATAAGAACCAACTAAATCAAAGTAGAGGAGGGTCCTAAAATTTTTAGAGTTTTGGGAAAATGTTGCAGCTGCAACAAGCTGTGCTAGATTGGGGTTTGCAATTTTTCAATTCGATTTTGTACTTGTGTTTTGTTTTTTTAATTTTACTATTCGTGGAAAGGGAAAATAAAGAACACTAAGAATCTGGGTGGGGTTGGGGTTTGCACTTTAAATTCAATTCTACACTAATTTATTTTAAATCTTTTAACCAGGGAAAGGGGTAAAATAACTCGGGTTGGGGTTTGCATTTTAAATTCGATTTTACAATGATTTATTTTAAATTTATTAACTAGGGAAAGGGGTAAAAACACCTAGAATGCCATTTATTTTAAGTTACAGTAGGGAAATAAGTAAAAACACGTAGAATGCCATTTTTTAATTGCAGGCTGCTTGCAGCATGCCATTTTTTTCTCATTGTGAGCACTACAATTCACAAGCTTATTATTAAGGCTATTGGTTTGATTCTTGTCCTAGGGGCTATGATTCTGCCGATGGCTTGTTGGTCGGGGATATGATTTTTTCCATGAATTTTGTTATGGTTTCTCTCTTATAGACAATGGGTAGGCCTTTAATAACTTGCTAGATACTTTGCTAGCTCTTTTAATTACTTGCTGGATACTGGCTAGCTTTAAAATACCAAAGTCTATAGTAGCACTTACTTCTTACCCAATTAATTTAGTTGACAATCATAAATTTAAAGTAAACGTAATGTGAAAGGCTTGAAAAATCCAAGACCGTCATTAAATTTCCATTTGATAAGCATAATAGATTTGAATTTCTAGGCCCGGTTAGTACGTATATTTATTTATTCATAGATAGGTGAGGAAAGGGACCAGTAATGTCATCGGGCACATAATTAAGAAGTGATGTGGCTCTCTTAGCCTTTCCTTTCTCAATTCTCTCTTCAAGGTGCCTACCAAGAGTATATATTAGACAAACTCCATCTAAGAAGGATATAGGTGGAAACCCCACTATCTTGTCTTGTTTGATCAATTGATGCAATCAATGTAAGTTAATATGCTCAAAAATATCATGCCATAACTTACTAACATCATTAGAATGCATTAACAAAGCTAAAGCAGGAGTTTTAAGAAAAAACTTTGCAAAAACATCCAATTTATTTTTGTGATCAACTTTTCTAAGTGAAATATTTCATTTTTGTTTTTGTTAAATCTACCAGCATGCATTTCTTTTCCAACAGTGTTCCAACGCTTCTGTCAAACACCCGACACATAAAGGTGATGCTCGACCAATGCTTTATATTAACCTTCCAACGGAAGTGCCATGAATCCGACACTTCATCTCGTCGGACGAACGACGCATCAAGTGTCAGTGGGCATCAAAAATCCGACGCATTATAGATAAAACACCGACGACATTGCCATGACTCCAACGCTTCTACTTGTCGAAAGGTCGAACCTTCAAGTGTCAATAGGCATAATATTTCTAACAGTTTATGCAAGTTTTGATTGACACTTTGAGAGAAAAAACTGTCGAATAGTTGACACCATGGTGTGTCGGATCTTTGACCCACTTTGGTATCATGTCGAATATCCGATGTTATGCCACCAACGACAAAAAAAAGTGTATGTGTCGAAGATGCGACAGAGAAGTGTCAAATTTCTGACATGCAAAGTGTCAGATTTTGGGTTGAAATTCTGTTGTGATAGTATTTCAATATACATGCTGATCATGCATATAACATTCATCAATATGGATCAAAATGTCCATTATCATATGATAATCAATAATTCTCAAATCCAAAAACGTTTTACAAAATCTCAAAAAATATGTTGTTCATGCATATGGACATGTTGTTCATACATAGACATGATGTTCATGAATATAGACATGTTTTTCATGCAAAACTGTTGTTCATATATATACACATATATATATCTTTACTTCACCACTGCAACCAAAACATGTTGTTCTGTATTGACATGATGATGATGCCATGTTGTTCATGCTGTTTGGAAAAAAAAACATGTTGTTCATGCAAATAGACAACAATATATATTTACTTCACCATTGCAACCATATTGAAAACATATAGTGTAATATGTTCAATTATATCGATCATATAAACAACATCAAATAAGTTGTTTCATCACCAACATTGTCCATAATATCGAACGTAGTCACATAAGACACTTCACCACACTACTAACCCCATCAATAGGCCCATTCAAAATATCTGGTAAGTATGATAATTTCTTGAAGCTCGAAACTCTTTGATATGCCAGAAACCTTCCATAATAGACGTTCCATCTTTTGCTAAGCTATCTGCATGAGAATTTCTTTCATGATAAATTTGCTTGAGCTCCACATATTCAAACATATCTGAAAGTTTGTTAACTTCTTGTAGAATCTGAAAAAGCTCTAAATTTCACATTATGTACTTACCACTAGCCCAATTAATGACTAACTGGGAGTCACCAAAAATCTGGATATTAGCGATATTATTCTTTCTAGCCAATATAAGTAGAAGATTTAATGCACAGAGCTCAGCAGAATTGTTAGTACCAACCCCTAAACCAACTTTAAAAGAAAAATAATGTTCATTAGTAATGTAAAGCATACCTCCTGCTCCACAAGTTTTTTGTTCACCAGCTGTCGATCCATCAAAATACCCCTAAGGGTAATATTTATCAATATGTTCAACAACAACAGATTTGATTTTCACAACATCATTGTCCCGTGGAAAGGATCTCAACATACCCAAACTAAAAGAGGAAACATGTGAAGGTCTCAAAGGTAGATCTTCAAAACAGTTCTGATTTCTTAGTCTCCAAATAACCACATATTTATAATAGGTAAATATCTAATATGCTTAAACTCCATATTAAGACACCAAGTCTTCATACCATCTACCATATAAACCCCACTCCATAGATTCCTGATTTTTAACTTATCTTCAAGATCTAACCAAACACTCATAGTAAAAGGGAACTCCATACCTAGATGAAGATTAGTCTCAGCATTCATCTTGCACAAATAACATCTACCAGGTCCTTCCTTTCCTTTCCTAACAATAACATCCCATGTAAGTGCCTTATCAAAAAATAAAAACCAACAGAACATTTTTCCCTTTAGAGGACACTTTAGCTTCCATAAAACTTTCCACCACCAAGAATATTCCATCTCATTCCTACCCAACGTTAAATGCAAATAACCATCTTTTGGAGAGTATTTTCCAGATTTAGACAGATTCCATACGAGTTCATTAGCATCATCAGTTAATCTCACATGACTAGCTTTTACAATAGCTAAATATTCATTCCAACATGTTATATCCTGAATGTCGACTAACCCAATTTCGCGAGTAAAAATCCAAAGTTCTTCCATCATAAATGTCATACGAGGCCCGCCAATATATTTTAGGAAAAAATATCCAGCAGATTGTAATTTGTCAATCAATAAGGATGGTAAGAGGTGTCTCCATTTGCAACCCACCCATGTATCCATTCCAATTCTAACATCAGCACCATTCCCCGCCTTCCAGAAAAAATAATTACCAACAATATCAAATGACCATAAAACAACTTTCCAGCATATTGAAATGTTCTTTTTCTTTTTGATAGATAATTTGATTGAGTTTATTAATGACATTCGATAAATATATTTCTGCACAACCATGTGTACCTAGAGACCCAAGCCATGGATGATGTTCCATACACTCTTGGCAGTAAGAGATTTTGAAAAAACAGCAAGAATTTTCAGTCCCCATCCCCTAAAAAACTTTGGACATGCCAAAGATTTCCTATATGACCAAGGTAAACTAGAAGAATCCTTGGCTTTAGACCATAAAAATTTGAAACACAGCTTCCTGATATTCTCAATTATACCCACTAGAATCTAGAAATGCATCCAATAGACTGAGATTCCATCAAGTAAAACTTTTACCAAGGTAATCTTACCTCCTTTATATAGCCATCAATAGCTCCAATTATTTATCCTTTTTTCCACTTTTGCAATCAACCAATCCTAGTCCTTCAAAAGGTATCTACAAGGTTTGAGATGAAAACCAAGATACTCCATGCCATCTTCAAGTTTTACAACAGAAAATGAAAACATATCCTGTAAAGTAATAATCTCATACTCATCCAGACCAGAATGATATAGGGAATATTTTTCCTCATTAATATGCATTCTAGAAGCCTTATAGAAACCCAATAAGATCTCATAGATAAGGATTGCTCAGAACCATGAGTAACCATAACTATGTCATCCAGAAAAAGAACATGTGATAAGGAAATATCATTTCCAAAAGAAATACCATGATAAGCCCAAAATACATTGGTATTTATAATTTCTCTGCCCAAACCATCAGCAACAATAAGAAAAAGCAAAGGGGCTAAAGGACATCCTTGCCTAACCCCCCTACCAGATTTAAAGAAAGAAGATGCAGAACCATGAATAATAATGGCAAATGAAATAGATGATAGATTGATGATTTTTATTTTAAGTTATTTTTTATTTAAAATTTATAAAAATAATTGAATGCTTTATGAATTTGAATTTTTAATTTAGAATTTTTGAAATATGTTATATAATTTTTATAAAAATTATAAGTTTGAATTAATATTTAACTATTATTCTTAATGTAATAAAGTCTCAACACTAACTTTTCATATATGGAATTTTATCGATTCAATTATCATATATGGAATTTTTTCAATTCAATTAAATTATGATTTGATTGAGGATACTATACCTATTCTATATACCATTTCATTACTAGTTTTTTTCATTTTAAGTAAATTTGGGTTATATGACATAGTTTTATTTTAAATTTTTTATATCAAAATATTTAATATACATTTATAGATAGTATTGTATTTTTTTATAACAATATTACAAGGTAATAATCCTTTATGTCATTTTTTATTAGTATGGAATTAGATTGATTTTTCTAATTTTTGGATTAGTTTAGAATGAAACAAAATTTTATAAAACGAAATTCCAACATACATGGAACTTAAATAATAGTAGAATACATTTAATTCATCTTAAGATGTTAAAAATAGATAAGTCAATGTTCCCAATAAACTTGTTATTGTGAACATGATGAAGAAAGACGACTATAAGGATGATATGCGACTGTAAATATTTTTCTTTAATTAATAAAATAGCAAGGAAAAAGTCTTTTGTGTGAAAAAAATATTGGTTACATGATGCATGTGCAGTTTTATTTCATGTACCAGACACCATCCCACCATCCCATCACATTAATTATGCTAAACATGCATAGCCTACCGTGTGCACGCCATATATGCATTATATGTGTGGATGTATTGTATTTTGAGTGGGTAGTATGTCCACATAGTAAGCTAAATGATAGAAGAATTGCATTTTTATGGCCATTTTTTTTAGCAATACAATTTTTCTCAAATCACAATTTTTATTGTTTAAATTTAAATTTTGATTTTAGAAATGGATTTGCACCACGGGTATGCAATTCTAAAAATATATTATGTTGAATTACTGCAAAGGCAAGGCACCACATTTATATAAACAGTTATATAAACAGTAGGTACCTTGTTATGCATCATTAAATGATATAATGTGCGTGGTGGTAGTGCAGTACATGATAAGCATCTAATACTTTGGAGTAGGGTGGATAGTATTCCCTACTAACCATGATTTTCATCCCATCGTCTCTGTGGACCGATTAATATTTCATACTCAATACAAGTAGACAAACTCTTCACATGAGCTTAGAGCCTCGTGTCCATAAAGAGGGAATAAACAATAGTTTGCGATCAATGCAAAGTTTGTGATATGATTATATGGTTTTAAATTGTGTCATTATATTTAAAAGGCCAATAATTTCATTTCACTTTGGAAAAATGATTGGGTTGTTTCCTTCAAAATAAAACAAGGAATAAACAGTAGTTTTAGTTTCAAACAAAATTTTATGATTCCATTATATGGTTTTAAGTTGTGTCATTAGATTTTAAATGTTGAGAGTTTCATTTCAGTTTGGAAAAATATCATTTCCTCCAAACAAAAAAATGGCGACAAAACAACATTATTCTTAGTTATGGGTATCAATAAATTTACATTGGCATGGGATTCGACAGTTTGAAAGAATCAGGAAACATGAAGAATTTGTTCCTAAAGTAGATTATGATATCTCTTTTTCAGAAGTAGTATTAACAGACATAAAATTGAGACGTTTATTGAGATGAAGCAAGAGCAAGCTGAGGACAAGTAGGAGTAGGAGGATGGTGAGCATTTGTTTTTTATTGATCAAAGTACATTGTCTTAGTTGGGATACTGTGTGCTCTTGCATCTCAAAAGGTTTCATGGCATTGTTTCACAAAGCTGGAGAAAGAAAACCAACCTTACGTTGTCGATCTATTAGTTGGGAATCTTGGTTTTCAACGTTTAACTCGACTCCGTACCATTTATTTGTACAATCACCTTGAAGGAGGAGGACATTAGAGTAAGGGTGTAAAATGGGACTCCTAAGGAAAATAATAAAATAATAGTTAAAATAAAAAAATAATAGTTCAAATAATAAAATAATAGTTATTAATTTTGGAGGAAGAATGAAAAAAACTACTTTTTTTGTTCGTATTTTCGACATATCTCCTTGTTTTTTTTACTCAAATTCCAAGCGGGAGATCTTGTTGGATGTGGAATTTAATTCCGCGTCCAACGAGTACCCACACTGCATACTTTCGACAGACCCCTCTACCCCAAAAACAAGAAATACCTGAAAAAATGTGATGATGACATCATCATCACATTTTTTCAGGTATTTCTTGTTTTTGGGGTAGAATGGTTTGTTAAAAGTATGTAGTGTGGGTACTTGTTGGATGCCGAATTAAATTCCGCATCCAATGAGCTCTCCCGCTCGAAATTTGAGTTAAAGCACAAGGAGATATGTCGAAAATATGAACAAAAAAAGTAGTTTTCTTTTATGACAAATATGCCAATTCAACCATTATGGTTGACTCATTTTATTGAAATTCTATTGGTTCTTGAATTCCAACTCACAAAATTTATTGTTGGCGCATTTTCTTATAAGGCCAATTTTGGACCCCAAATTTCCTCTAATGGCACAAGGTTGTAGAAATATGTTGTAATGATGTTCAACATGATTATAGGAATTTATAATATTTTATTCTAATTAATCCATCTCACAAATGTATTTGTTGGTAGGAACTACAAGTATGTATTGGATATATCTACAATGTGATATCTGGACTTGGTTGGCTGGGTTGTGATTTGGTTAAGATTTTACCATAAAAACTAAAGTATTGATTCTCATAGTAGGGGATGGAATTATAGTTAAAAATTCCTAATATTTACATATGAAATTGTGAATTTAGAATATTTCAGCTTCAGGTCAATGGCCAAATAATAAGTTTTTTTTTGTGAAAGAATTAAAACTATCATAAATCTATGTTAAACGGAAACAACAAACTTAAAAAAAAGGTGTATGAAAACAACAAACTTAAGAAAAGAGATGTTGGAATATCCACTTAGTCATTGTTATGTTGCAATGAATTTACTGGTCCAATAGACTATTTGGGTGAAGAGTTTGATAAGATATACCTCAAATATGAGTAGCAAGGTAAGGCAAGGAAGGTTCTGCAAGCTCGAAAGCATTGGTTTGCAATTTTTTAATCTCAAATAGAAACATGCAATCCTTATACAGGAGGAGAAACCAATAGAAGAATAATATGTATGGAGATTTTAGAAATATGTCTTCCATCACAACTTTAATTATTTTCAGCGAAAATTGGTAGGATTTAATTCTAGTATAAAATCAAAACCCTTCTTGGAAAAAGAATAGGACAATGGCTAGTCACTATCCATACATAAAGAAATAATCACTATTGTCATTGTAGATAACTAAAATTTCTTCAACCATCTAATAAGTAGAGATAATTAGCATAGAAGACTTATCAATACCATCATTTTTTTCGACTATCTCTCAGGTTTCTTGACCCATATCATAAATATTACTATTCTCACATCTTAGGATCTACTTTTTTATTATTTATTTTTAGCTCATCCTTTGTTCAACTATCTATTCAGTTACTAGTTGTCTTTAGTTTTTTTTAGCAATCCATGTTGCTAGACAAATGGATTTTAGTTTAATAGCTTTGCAGAGGAGCACTTTGATATACATTTACATCAAATATGGGAGCATAGAGGATTCCCACAAATGTTTCAAAAATGATACATGTGTGATGATGTTGCACACAAAGTGTTTGAAAAAATATATGAGCATGTTGATGATGCACTGAAGCTATTTCGGGCCTATAATAAATGTGATGTTTTGTACATATCATTAATCACTGAATATGGTAATGTTGGTGAAGCTTCCAAATTCCTATAAGAAAATAGATCTCCTGGAATACCCTGTTGTTTGTGCACATAAGTCATAAACTGGACTCATATGGAGAGACAATAAGCACCTTTAGATTTGTTTAAACTATGGTGGTCTGTTCAAATTGGTGTTGCTTGTTTGAAGAAATCAACTGGAGAATTTCATAAGATAAAACATCTATTCTCTGATGATAATCCATGCTATAAGGTTTTGAACATTTAATATAAACTCTATTTTGTGGATCTTCCTAAAGACTTAGTTGAGATCTATGTTATTTTTGAAACTCATTTTGTAAAGAAAAAGTATGGGGGATTAAGTGAAAACAAAAGAGAGTGAATCCCTAAGTCCTAAATATGATAAATAGGGATCGATCATGGAAATTATTGAGTACATTATCCCAACAATAAGTGCAACTTGTATTTTGGCATCACTTTCTTTATCAAAATTCATAAGAGAAAAGAGTGTTCCTCTCAAGTCTCATCCTTCTAATATTTTTGGAACCATGGGTCTAAGAACTGCTACTTTAGTTTTGACAAGATAACATAAATCAAATCAATAGGTTCTTAAAGCCTGAACAAAATCATTCATGTGAACTACTACCTTGTGGAAACTACAAAGAAATCAAAATGTCCCATAATCTTGTTCAAGCATTCGCGTTCATGGCCTTGCTGATACATTTATTTTGATTGGTATGCCATTTGAATCACAAGGGAATCAAGAGATCAACACTAGGATTTTTTATACAATTTATTATCATGCCCTAAAGTCATTCTATAAATTTTATACCAATGAAGGTCCTTATGAAGCCTATGTTGGGAGTCATCTATGTAAGGGAATAACTCCATATGTAGTTCATGTATATATATGTGTGCATCTAGATTAATGCCAACGTGTGTGCAAAATAAATTGAGAAAATTCAAATAACCAATCATTGATTTCAACTTCTTTCTCTTCAATATCATCCCCATTTTTGTATTTACAAGCTTCCTCCAAGGATATATGCTTATCGGGTTCTTTGATCATGTCTTCTACTATGCTAACATTGCTTTCTCCTATTGAACTTGAAGCAATCTCCTTTACTTTGACATCCTCTTATTGATCTCCATATACTAAAGGTTCCCCATCTTCTTCAATAGAAGCTCCTTCTCATGATTTACCTCAACTACATAAAGCCTCAAAGGATCAATTGTGAGACTTTGTTTAGGAATGATCTTTATGATTTTGAAGCCCTTTTTTGAAAAGGAGTTTAAGTTTGAGTTTCCTATCCTTTTGTATTTGTAATAGTCACAAGATCCCCATCCAAATCTATGTAATTTATTAAACCTTCCTTGGAAAAGGATAATTGTTTATGTTAAGATTCCATATGCTAAGCTATATTATCAGCATTCAATTTCAATTTCACAACAAAAGCATATAGGAAGGATCAATGAAAAAAAAAATATCACAAGATCAACACATATTTACCCTGGGAAAACCCTAATGGGAAAACCCAACAAAATTTTCCTCAATATAGATGATCAAAAGATAAAATATATAACTCCAGACTGATCCTTCTTCTCTTTGCAGCTACATCTCTCTCTCTCTCTCTTATGTGCTACACAAGTGAGTGTCTGTGTGTGGAAATGAGGAGAGCCTCACTTCTATTTACATTCTTCTGTTCACTTGAAAATTCACTCCAACAAGTCATGCCCACTAAAACTGATTGGGAAAACTTCTCTAGGAGGATACAAACAACTTAATATAGTATTAATTAGGGTGCTAATGACCTGGTATACAATAGGGGGAATTTTCTCATGACTCTTAGTAGTTCTTCAATAGGATCATCGCAGTATAATGAAATACAAATGATTCTCTTGATAGGAACATCAAGGATAATAATTGAATACACTTCAAAGTTACAATAATTCAATGCTCCCCCTTAACAAGAAGCGTATTCTACAACAACATCAACAACAGCAGCAATAGAAGGAGAGAGATCATCTTCAACATCATCAAGGTGATACATCTATAAATCATAGGAATCTTTTTCAAAATCATTTACATATAGTCTTCATCTTCAATTTCAGCAGTAGCAACACTTTTATCGATAACATCATCGTCAGCATTTTAGTCTTCAACAACATCATCATCAATAGTACTTTGACCTCTCGATCATCATCATCAGCAGCAATTCTCTGAGAAACATCATCATCACTTTGATCTTTCGATCAATAATATCATCATCGCCATCATCAATACTTTTGGAAACATCATCATCATCATCATAATATGATCTTTCGATCAGTAACATCATCACCATCATCAGCAACCTGCAATCCACAATATGAATATGAAAGTCTTCGGATCACTTTTGGACTTAAGTCTATGGATGATACAATTCTACCACATTCTCGACAACCGAAGTCACCGAATACAATTACAGTATAATTATTCCCTATCCCTTTATGACTAAGTCCAAGTATGATGCAATCCTACCACATTCACAGGGACCAAAGCCTCTAGATACACTCTAAACAAAATTTCAGGGATGATTCAATCCCACCACATTCAATAGGACCAAATCCTCCAGATACATTCCGAACAAAACTTCAGGGATGTGAAATCCCACCACATTTGTGGGGACCGAAGCCTCTAGACACTTTCTGAATAAAATTTCATGGATGATGCAATCCCACCACATTCATAGGGACTGAAGCCTCTCGATACATTCTGAACCAAATTTCAGGGATGATGCAATCCCATCACATTCACAGGGACCGAAACCTTTGGATGCATTCTGGAAAAAAATTCAAGGATGATGTAATCCCACCACATTCACCTGGACCAAAGCCTCTAGATACATTCTGAACACAATTTTAGGGATGATGCAATCCCACCACATTAACGAGGACCAAATCCTCCAGACACATTATGAACAAAAGTTTAGGGATGATGCAATCCCACTACATTCCCAAGGACTAAAGTCACCGGATCACTTTAGAACAAATGTTCACGGATGATACAATCCTTCTTCTTTCTCAGAGACATAAGTCTACAGATCACTTTAGGATAGATGTCTAGGGATGATACACTCCCATTACAACATCACTTCTCCCCCTTTCAAGGAAGGTCTTTTCAGACAACACCAAGATTGTCTCAAAATTATTCAAAATTTCCTCAAGAGAGAGGCTTCCTCAACACATCATCAACTTGTTCATTGATACTCACATACTAGATCTTTATGGCTCCCTTATGCATCATATCTCGAATGTAGAAATATTGGATTTCTATGTGCTTTGACCTATCGTGGAACACTGGGTTATTCGTCATATTTATACAACTTTGGTTATCACATAGAATCACGGTAGTATCCAACTCCAGGTTGAAAAAATCTGACATCATATTCCGAAGCCATATGGCTTCACAACTAGTAGAGAAAGTTGCTATATATTCTACTTTAGATGTGCTAAGATAAAAAATGGATTGTTTCCCTCTAAACCATGAAATCATAGTATACCTCTGACTATAACATCCACCTCATGATGTACTTCTTCTGTCTGAGACACTTCCAGCCCAATATGCATTTGTATAGCCATACAATCTATAATCATGGTTTCCTACATAGTATAAACCAAAGTCTATAGTCCCTTTCATATATCTCATCACATGATTTGCAGCTACCAACTAAACATGTCTAGGTTGAACTAGATACTAACTCAAGGTGTTCATAGCAAAACAAATTTCTGGTCTGGTATTTGTTAGATACATCAACGACTCAATAATTTGTCTGTATTGAGTCACATCCACCAATTTTGATGATTCATCAGCCAATAAATTCAAGTTGGTATCCATGGGTGTGGCCATGGCTTTACATTCCAACATATTGAATCTTTTCAATATTTCCACTGCGTACTTTCCCTAGTTGAGAAACATTCCCTCTGAGTTCTGAAATACCTCCAGACCTAGCAAATAATGCATTAACCTAAGTTATTTCATCTCAAATTATTCAGCGAGCTTCTTCTTGCATTCCACAATCTATTTCCCATTCCCTGTCAGGAATAGATCATCCACATATAGTAATAGTATGACAAGTTCATCTTCTATAACCTTGTAGTAAAGGTTAGGATTAGCTTGAATCTTGGTAAAGTCTAAGCTCATCAGGAAACTATCTATCCTTCCATACCAACCTATAGGAGCTTGCTTCAAACCATATAGGTACTTCTTCAACTTGCATACGTGAGTCTGGATGTCATCAACTTCAAATACTTGTGGCTATTCTATGTATACTTCTTCTTCAATCAGACCATTCAGGAAGGTTGTTTTAACATCCATCGTGTGTAAGTCCCACTTCATTATGGATGCAAGTGCCATTATAGCTCTAATGAAAGTATACTGTGCTACTAGTGCAAATGTTTCTTCATAATCAATTCCCTCTTTCTGAGAGAAATCTATTTCCACAAATATTGCCTTGTACTTCTCGATACTTCCATCTACTGCATGTTTTATCTTGTACATCCATTTGGAGGATACTACACTCTTTCATTCTGGTATGAGAACTATATCCCAAACATCATTCTTCATTATTGACAGGTACTCTTCCGTCATTGCTTCTACCCACTCTTTCTTCTATACAGCTTCTTCATAGTTTGTTGGTTCTTGATCTATGAGATCACACATCAGAGCTACATAGTTGGAAAATGTCATGGGATTCTTGCTTATCCTCGTGGAGCCTTCAGGAGCTCCATGTCTTTCTTCTTCTTGTATAATTTCTCTTTCCCAAGCAGGCTTTCTCTTCCATGATATTTCCATCGTAGGGGGTTCTTGTGGTTCTTTCATATCATGATCTTTAGGTGCTTCATCGTCAAGGAGGAATGTAGCCTCTACATTTTTGGGAGGTGCATCTTTCTCATACACTTCTTCATGTTGACATTTTCTGGATCTCTTGCATCGAATGTTACATATCTATTGATTTCCATGTGATATTGGAATCCAAGAATGTAAATTCTGAATGCCTTGGACACTTCACAGTATCCAACAAATATTTCCTTCTTTCTGGAAGGGTCCAAATTGGTTCTTTTCTCTTTCGGTATGTGAACATATATTGGACAGCCAAATATCTTGAGGTTACTTACCTCGGGCTTCTTTCCTGTGAACATCTCTTATGGACTATTGAATCCAAGAGCACGGTGAGATATTATATTCTGTACATAGACCGCAGTTCTTGCTTCTTTTGTTGATTGATGCATTGGAAGATCTTGGTCATATATCATTGTCTTCACTGCCTCCATGATGGTTCTGTTCTTTCTTTCTGCAACACCATTTTGTTGAGGAATGTAGGAAGTATTTAGTTCCCTCTTGATTCCAGCATCTTTGCAAAAGGATTCAAATTCTTTTGAAGTATACTCTCTACCATTGTCTGATCAGAGTGTCTTTACTCTCTTGTCTAAAAGATTCTCTATCAGGGCTTTGAATTCCTTTAATTTCTCAAACACCTCGCTCTTTGTTTTCAAGAAGTATATCCATGTCTTTCTTGAATAGTCATCAATAAATGTAATATAATATTGAAAACCACTCAAATATGTGGAGGACATTGGACCACACACATCTGAATGAATCAATTCCAACGTACCTTTAGTTTTTGTTTCACTCTTCGGAAATGTATTCTTGATATTCTTTCCTTTCACACATCTTTTGCAAATGCCTTCATGGTTGAGATTCAAGTTTGGTAATCCCATCACTACTTTGTTCACATGAGGTAGTGCTTTGTAATTGATGTGGGAAAGCCTTCTATGTCATAGTTCACTAGGGTTAATGGACTCATGAACAAGGGTGTTATAGCTGATTTTACCACTCCAGGTGAATCACACTTTGTATGGCCTTCCCCTGTCCCACTGCAGACTCCTTAGACCCCTTGGACCATTTTTTTTCCTTTGATGTTTCCTTGATCATCCCTAAAAACCTGTGAAAATGATACATGCGACTTTTAAACCCTTAATCGTGTATATACCCAGGTTTGATCACTAAAACCACATACATCGGGATGTGTACAAAATCCAAATCCTTTTGGAGTTTTCCTTGACATGGATCCGACTCATTTGACTCTTGGCCTTCCATATGCCTTGAGATTGCTCGGATTCGACCTTTCATTACCCCTTTGAAAAGTTATATAAGGAACTCTATGAGACATTGAAGGCATATGAGAGAATTGAGAGCAAAGAAACTATAGTCCATTGTTGCCAGAACTTATGCTTGAGTCTACATCCCTTTGTCCCTTGGAGCACTTTTGTGTTCTTCCCAAGCTTTCCTTTTTCTTGTGAGCTTGCTATCGAGAGATGGAGGATTGAAGTGGTGGAGGCCCAAGTGGGGGATTTAGTTTCTCTGGTTCATAGACATGCCATCAGAGGTTGTATCTATTGTAATCTCTGATTTATATTAATAGAAATATCTTTTTTTGTCCAATAATGTGTGTTTGAATGAATATTCTATCCATGGGATTATGTCAAATTCTTATACATTATTGATTATATATGGTATAATAGATCTAACACCATGATATATAGAATATTTGTATTGTTTACTTGTTGTTGAGGAAGTAATTTATCAATTCAAGCTAAAGTTGGAAAGCTCAACGGGGATCTACTTCAACCGTCCGGAATAAGGTACGAGGTTTGATATTTTAGTGTTAGACATTTAATATCTATTGCATATTGGAAAGGATTGATTTCTGGAGTCAAGATGTCTGTTGTGGTACCCCAAGCTGTAGGAATTTATCTCTGTAATAGAATTGGTGACTCCGCTAGGGAGTTCCTAGTAGTTGTTCTTTGGGGGTTGTTTTATCAACATTCAATGAATTTGAATTGCTCCTTCTCTCTTGTTTCTGTGTTGAGTCTGGGGGCATGTATGCCTAGTAGTGTCTGATTGGTGTGAATTTTGTCTCATCTTGTCTGTTTTCCTTGATTTTATGCACCTTTCTTCCTGTATGCGAGTTTTTAACTCACAGTCGTGTATACACGCAGGTTTCTCTGCGATTGCCGTGTATACACGTGGGTTTACTACGAACAGTTGTGTATGCCCTTAGTTTTTCCTTTTTGTGGAATTTAAATGGTTGATGGGTGAAGTTTGACAATTGCTGAGTCTCCTTTGGCACTGCCTGAGTTTGTTTATACCTCTGTTTTTTACCAGAGATGTTTTTTTTAGGCTATTTTTTTTTTAAGAAGGTTCTTGTCATGGAATTTTCGATTTTTTGTTTGGGATTAGTGCATTAGATTTGTTTTACCTTAGTGCTTTACTTCAGTGCTGTTTGAGTGTGCTTGCAAGGTCTGGGGGTCATAGAATCATTCATTTTCTTTTTGTATCTCATTTTATTTCAAAAAATCCAAAAACATTTGCTTATCATCATGCATTGCATTTTTCATTGTAATTGCACTAGATTTGCTTTGGAGTATTAGTTAGGATTTCATATAGGAAATCTTGCATTCATCATTTGAAGAAAAATTGTGCATTTCACATAGTAGCATACCATGTTTTCATGGACACAATGCATTTGCATTAATTGCTAGGTGTGCATTTTACTTCATGTTGCGTCATAACACCATTAGTTGCACGGCCATATCCTTATTTTGAGTAATAAAGCCAATTAAAATCAACGCTAAATTAAAATGAATTACACTCTTTTATTTTTTAGGGTGCACCAACAAGCTTAGGTTTTAGGATCTTGGAATAGTTCATTGTGAGTAAATTCTCCAAGATCACTAAACAACAACATGTATGTGTCTGTCTAGGTGAGTGTGTGAAATCCTTGGTATAACCAATGTTTCTCAAGATCCTCCTCTCAAAAGGGAGTTAATCACAAGGCATTGCGAGCGGTTATTGATTGGGATGACCCATAGTCATAACTGAGTAGCACCGGAGATATTGCCAAGATTGTATTCGTATCTAAGGGCTCTTTCAAGAGTTTTAGGCTTTTCTACCCTGCCCATAAGGTCAATCCCACCTACGACTGTCCTCCTGAGCATTGATTATATTGAGGTGACCTTAGTGGCCTTACCTAGGATATCGAGGGGGTACTTTGTAGGGGTTATTCTATGGGTGTCCCATCCAAGATGGGGTCGAACAACAAAGTCACTTTACACATTGAAGATGAAGGCCATAATAATTGTTTATGTACCTCCGCTTGTTGTGTATGGGAGTCTCAAGCCTCTCCTAGGCAAGGCATACCTACTTCATTTGGGAGCTCACTTATCTTGCCCTTGATTTCTTGCATTTAGATTTAGATTTCATTAGTGATTGCTCTGTGCATAAAATCTTGCCTAGGGTTTACGTAAATAGAAAGTATTTTCTATTTTTCTTGCGTCATTGTCGATTCGGGTGCGGCTCCTCGCCATTCTCGTCATTTAGCAGGACTTCCGCCTTCTACTTCTCTTCCTTATTTGGGAGAGAGACCTAGATAGTCTAGGAGGACTACTTCGCACATTGATTCACACACCATGGGAGACCATATAGAGGATATTCCTGAACCACCTTCTCCCATTCGTGTAGATGATGGAGAGTTTACTCCTACTTACGATCCTTCACCCGACTTGGCTAAGTTAAGTCCTGTTATTTTTGAGATAGGAACCTTTCATGATAGATCTACTCACTATAGGGTTGATTCCCCATTGACACATTACCGGGATGGAATGCCGGAGGATGCAAAGACTCATTTTGAACCTGCAAGCACTAGCTATAGTAGTTATGGTATGTCTGGTTTTCCTACGCATGATTTGGAATTTCATGTCGAATATGAGTTCGAGCCTAACACTATGCCTGGGGGCACTCTCATTCCTTACCATGCAGACAGGTTTGGGAGCACTAGTCACATTGCACCTTCCATCGCAGTGGTGGAAGTTACATCACGTATTCCTCCTAGGTCTAGGGTTAGTGATCCTATTAGGATACCAAAACTGAGACAAGTGACGATAGGGAATAGTACGTACATTATTACTCAGGTCCCTCTATCCTCTGTCCCTACTTCTTCAAATTTTCACCCTCCACCTTATTCACTGAAACATTGCTATGAGTCATGTTCGTACTGTGGTTGCTAGACTGGTTGTGTCTCAGCTTTGTGCACCACCTGTTGTTTTGGGAGGTCATGCTCAAACTTTTGGAGGTCACATTCCTACTTCCCGAATGTATATTCCTTCTTTTGGAACATATGTTCCTACTTATGGAGTGTCTCATGGGACATCTCATGCAAGGACTTATGGGCCCTATTACGGGATGTAGTATGGACAGGGTTCTTCACCTTAAGGGGGCAGGTATCAAAAACCTGCTTACTCTCCTAATAACAGCTTGGTATATCCTACTACTCAAGGTCCACCACACTATGGTGCTTCCATTCCACCCTATATGGGTCATATGGGAGGAGGGCACTATGGCCAAGGCCATGGTGGTAATCAGACCTATCATGGAGCGGTCCATCGACCTCATCATCCTAGGCTCCCTTTCCTTATGACTCTAAATCTTCCTGACTTGTCAAGATTAACGAACGATCCTGTAGCTCATGACCTGGCTTGGCCGGCTATCCCTACCAAGCTTCCCTCGGACATACCTAAGTTCGAGGGAAAACCAAGAGAGGATCCGAGTGAACACGTTACTATGTTTCACCTATGGTGCTCTTTGAATTCATTACATCACGACTCCATTTGTTTACCGCTATTTCAACTTACCCTTACAGGTCCTGCCGTGAAATGGTATATAGAGCTACCTAGGGGAGCTTTCGCTTTGTTCGATGACCTTGCGATGACTTTTCTTAACCACTTACAGCTACCAGTGCGTTATGACGTTGGTACTGAACTCTTGTCAAAATTTTGACAAGATAAAGCCACACATATCTCTAATCATATTCAAGAGTGGCATAGATGGAAGAGGTTAATTAAAGCCTTTATACCGCAAGAGTTCCTCCTCAAATGGTTCCTCAAGTCGTTATTACCATATATAGTGAAGGATGTTTCTACATCCGGAGTGCAAAATGAGTAATAGGCAATTTTTAGGGTGCAGGAACTGGACTTGATTTATGCTCAGTCTGGTTTGTTATATGAGATTATTCCCAATGCTCCGCGTTCTAGTTTAGACCCCAAAGTCAAACCTGGACCACATGCTGATGGCATTGTGGGTTGTGCAAGTGTGAAACCTATGGATTCGGTTAAAAACAAGTCAGTGAATTGTCAATCAACCAATCTACTTTGGGACAAGCTATGGCTTCGTCTCAACCCGCCCAAATGGCGAGTGTGCTTTCAGTGCAATCGTCGGACCAGAAGGGTAACCAACACCCTGGACGGAATAGAAAAAGGGGTAAGAATAATCGTAAGGGTGGGAGTAAGAATGAGAATGCTAATAGTAATGACAAGAACGGCCATAATGCTGGGGGGGACAAGCAAGCTAAATGTAAGGTTAAGTTCCCTTGCAATTTGTGTAAGGACGATCACCTCACTTACTTGTGCCCTCGTATTGATGAAGCCTCAAGGTTCTTGTCATAGGGCCCAGCTGTGCTAACTAACCCTTTACCACACAATCAAAATATGAACTCGAGGTCCCATGACCAGTATGGTGGTGATCAAGATCCACCGGAAGGTAGTGGTCGTGGTTGCATTAACATGGTACGTGCTGCAAAAGTTGTGACCCGTGCAAAAGATTATGGTTCGTCACAACCTAGCCCAGGCAAAGAGCCTGATCCACTAGGGTCCCCTTTGTGTATTGAGAAAGCTATGGATAAAACTGAAACTACACCTCACATTCCTAAGGGAGTCCTTAAGCATTCGGGGCACAATCCAAATTCCCAAGCCACCCAGAACTATTCAGTTGTCGAGGATTTGGGCCACACTCCTTGTGCGATGTCTGCATTGGAAGTGCTTCAGAGTTGTCCTTCGCAAAGGAAGGTGTTTCTTTCTGTCCTTGGTGTGAACGATGATGATTCTTCCTTCATTATTAAATTTGAAACAATAGGACTATAGCCTCGCTTTCCTTACTATGTGTCTCTTTTGATTCATGTAGAATGTCTTAATATGACCATCAAGCGCACTATGATTGATGAAGGTGCTGCCACTTCTGTGATGTCTTTATCATGTTGGAAGGGTCTAGGTTCCCCTAAGCTATCTAAATCAGTAGCCATGTTAACTGCATTCGATGGGAAATATTTTAGACCGCATGGCATCCTTCCTTCCCTTAAAGTCTGTTTGGGAAGGAAGACCGTTTCTATAGAGGTCGAGGTGGTTGATGCACCCCTTGACTACAATATCTTGATGGGTAATAATTGGATGTACAGTATGCAGGCCATTGCTTCTTCCCTGTTCTGCGTTGTATGCTTTCCACATAACAGGAAGATAGTAACGATTGATCAAACGACATTCAAGAATATGTCTATTACCTCATCTTCGGGAGCTTTGATCCTGATCATTGAGCACTCTCAGCTGGAAACTGGGAATGTTGGTGTAGGCATGTATGGGAAGCTTTAGTTGTCCTACACTGATCCTTATGATAGGATCTAGTTTTAGTGAGGCTTCGACATCTATGAGATCAGTTTCTTTTCACATGAGTCATATGGAAGATCCTTGCATTATTCCTACACCGAGTACTCCGAGTGAGCCTGCCATGACGGAGGTTTTGTTGCCTGCAACTATGATATCTTATCAAGCTAATCTCAAGTGTGTTGCAGAGCCTACTCCTTCCTGTTCCCAGACAGAGGAGGAGGACCCTTATGTGCTGTCGACATGGGCAGTATAGTCTTCTCATGTGCACGACTTCCTTGATACGATTTTCCCTTCTGATGAAGCGATTATTGAGGCTATGTTACGAGTTGATCTACCATGGGAGGAACTCCATCATAGATCATACTTTCTTCCTGAGCTTGATCGCTTGGAGCACGAGGAATTTAGGGTGGTTCTTAGTGCGAGAGTTGGTAGTCCTATGTTTCCATTAAGCTCTCCTGGTCAAATGGCTGACAAAAACATGGAAAACATATCTTCAATGATTCCTATTAACATCTCTCGCGATCCTGGCAGGATAGAGAATGTCCATATTGGGGTGGAATGTTCCCATGCTGATATTCTAGAATACACCGAGCTATTTAAGGAATTCCATGATATATTTGCTTGGTATTATGACAAAATGCCAGGTATTGACCCTCGTATTGTCGAGCACTAGATTAAGACTTATCCCAATGCTAAGCCTGTTCAACAACGCTTGTGGGCAGTGAATCCTAGGAAAGCACCGATGATTAAGGCAGAGATAGAGAAGCTGTTGAAAGCTGGTTTCATCTATCCCATTCCCTTGATGGAGTGGGATTCAAACCCCGTTCTGGTGGATAAGAAATAGGGAGCGATCTGCATATGTACTGATTTCTGCAATTTGAATCTGGCCTATCCTAAGGACAATTTCCCCACACCATTTATTGATCAGATTTTGGATGAGTGTGTGGGTAGCGAGGTTTTTTCCTTTATGGATGACTTTTCTGGGTATAATCAGATACAAATTAAACTTGAGGACCAACATAAGACTGCATTTATTTGTCCTTGAGGAACATTTGCATATCAGAAAATGCCTTTTAGCCTTAAAAATGCTGGAACTACATTTCAGCGGGCAATGACCTTGATCTTCAATGATCTTAAGTCAATAATCAAAGTATTTTTGGATGACCTATCACTTGAGATTGGTATTCGAAAGGTGCCGACACTATTTGGTTAGATTAAATCCTCATAAGTGCATCTTTTGTGTGAAGTCAGGTCGTTTGTTAGGATTCATCATTTCTAAATAGGGTATAAGAGTCAACCCATTGAAGGTTGAGGCAATACTTCAGTTGTCTCCCCCAAAGAATATTCGTCATCTTCAGTGTTTGCAAGGCATGGCAAACTTCTTATGAAGATTTGTTGTCAACTTTGCCAATTTGACTAGAGGCTTCATGTGTTTATTGAAGAAGGACACCCCTTTTTTTGGGATGAGCGAGCCCAGGAGTCCTTTGATGCACTCAAGCGAGCCCTAGCATCGGCCCTGGTGATTAGTCCCCTGAACTATAGCCATGATTTTCTATTATATGTGGTCATGTCCTTAGATACGATTGGTATAGTTTTGGTTCAAGAGGATTAGAAGCTCCAAGAGCATGCCATATACTATCTGAGTTGGAACCTTATTGACACAGAGATTCATTATTCTCATGTCGAGAAGCTTTCTTTAACTACCGTACATGCGGTTCAGAGGTTGAGACATTATATTCTCCTTCTCCAGACCTTGGTTGTAGCCCATGTCAATCCATTTCAATTCATCCTCACTCGAAGGATGATTGGGGGAAAATATACTAAATGGATTGTCATTCTACAAGAACTGGATCTCGAATTTGTTTCGGCAAAGTCGAAGAAGTCTTTAATTTATGCAGAGCTTATATCGGATTTCCTGAGCAAGGCCGAGGAGTTGGTTTGTGAAGATATGTTTGTCGATGAATGCATCTTATTAATCTCAACTTTAGACCCATGGTATGGGGATATCATAACATATTTACAAACATTGAAGACCCCTACTCACCTCTCACAAGATGAACGATGACGATTACGTCACGTCTCTAAGAACTACCTCATAGTGGATAACACTTTGTACCGCCATGGGGTAGATTCCATTTTACAACGTTCTTTAACTCGTGAATAGGGTGAGGTAGTGCTGAATAATTTCCATAGAGGGGAGTGTGGTGGTCGTTTATCTAGGATTTTTATAGCTCAAAATATTTTAAGAGAGAGTTATTTCTGGCCGTCGATCTTTAAGGATTTTGTTGATGTGGTCAAGAGGTGCCACCCTTTCCAGGTGTTCACATGTAATATGCGCTTGAAACATGCCCCATCACATCCCATTATCATCGTCGGTCCCTTCACTAAGTGGGGGCTCTATTTTATTGATTGCAACCCAGCTTTGGCTAGGGTGCACCACCATATTATAGTGGCTATTGATTACTTCACGAAATGGGATGAGGTTATGCCTACAATTAAATCCGATGGTGAGACAGCCATGCATTTTGTATTCAACCAAATTATTACTCAGTTCAGGATTCTGAAAGAGCTTGTCACTGACCATGGCTTGCATTTTCAGAATCGTATGATGGAAGAGTTGGTATCAAAGTTAGAGAATAAGCAAGAGCATTCCTCCTCTTACTACCCTCAAGCGAATGGACAGGTAGAAGTAGTGAATAAATCACTCAAATCCATTCTCCAATGAACCATCGCACAAAGAAAGAATAATTGACACATTATGTTATATCTTTCTTTGTGGGCATATCGAACCGCTGTTAAGACTGCCATCGGTTTTTCTCCATATCAACTTGTACATGGAGTGGAGTTGATATTGCCAGTTGAATCTGAGATTCCTTCTTTGAAGCTATCTATAGAACTCTTACCAGACACTTCACCATTGGAGGAGCATTTGGTCCACCTTGAGCAACTTGATGCGCAGCGTCGGGATGCCTTGGTGGCTCTAGAAGTCAATAAACATCGCAGAAAGGTCCAATACGATAAGTTTGTCCATCCAAGGAGGTTTAGTGAGGGAGACTTGGTCCTTTTGTGGGATCAACTGAAAGAACCCTTGGGCACAGGAAAATTTAATCCCATGTGGCATTGTCAAACATGTCTTAGAGAAGGGATTTTATGAGTTAGTGGATTACGAAGGAACGGTCTTAGCGAAGCCTAGAAATGGGCTCTATCTCAAGAAGTACTATGCATGATTCTCATACAAGGCTAGTTATTGTATATTAGTGTATAGTTTTGCATAGTTAGGTCTTTTTCTTATCATGATCGGGTTTGTGATTAGTTTTCGTTTCTTTTGGTAGATGTCAATGGAATCTTCCACCTACATAGGTTTCGCGGATGGTGCAAGCCATCACACTCAACACTCAGCCTCTGCTGCTTGGGTGATTTATATTCCTATGGGTCAGGTACTGTCTTCAGGAGGTGTATGTCTGCAGCCATCTTCCAACAATGTTGCTGAATATAGTGCCATTATTGAGCTTCTACGGGATACCATTTCACATGGCATTCTGTCTCTTGGGGTACGTCTTGATTCGGAGTTAGTAGTGTCATAACTTAATGGTTTGTACCATGTTAGGGATCCAACGTTATTGAGAATATTCTTACATGTGAGATTATTGGAATGACAATTTGACAATATAACATACATACACATTCCAAGAAATAATAATCAAGTTGCTGACTCATATGCTAACTACGTGTTAGATTGGAATTTGTTTCATTCATAGTAAATTCATCACAAACACAATTTTTACACATGTAAATAAATAAACCGATCACCATAAAACTTTTTTGTATATATACATCCAAAATATGAGAATACATAGTGTCATGGTACACACTTGGGGCTTTCGAGCCACCAACATGTAATACACGGTAATACAAAATGTATAGACTCCCAGGTATCTAATCCTGTGGAGGAAAAAGAGGGTTGTGATCATGGAAGGTCACTACAGCTCTAGCTAGCTGTCGGAATAATCGCACCCATGCGCATGGTACACCCACCACCTAGTGCTACATAGTCTCAAGCAAGTTCTTGACTTTCACCATGGGAATCCTATGTGTTAGTCTCACAAAATTGGTATGAATTCTATAGAGCATCCACTCCACATCCACACCCATGATATCATCTCCTCTTCCCCTCTATCTGTGACGAGGCAAGCCTTTTGACCATCATGGTCCCACATATGCACACAAATGGTAGATATCACTATTTATTGTCATGCAAAAATATGTCTTTTTGATTCCATATAATCAGAAAACACAAAAAATTTAAATAACTCAAAAAATTTAAAAAAGAGAGGGTTGAGATTCGTTACCTGATATCGCCATATGCCGATCCTGGTGGTAGCGGCATGTCCAGGCCCCCGAGAAATCTATCCCTGCATAGGGGTAGTCATCGATGGCAACTATATGTCGTCCCCACCACAAAAAGAATTCAGTTGGATAGGGGTTGGCCACCTTACCACCCCCCAATATGTGCATCGCATCTACCCAACACCATTGGGCCGGATCTCGAACCCCGTGAATAGGAATGTCCACTCTAGGGCTCAATCCTAGAACATGCTCGAATAAAAATGTGCTAAGTATATTGTTGAACCGAAAGTTCTGCACTCTGCTTGCCTTACGCTCACTGAGATGATGTTTCATGTTGCTCAGTAGTGTAGTGCTCCAGTCATAAATCATGGGTCTCATGCACTCCACTGCATAGAACATCAGAGACCAAGAGGCCTGGTGGACTGATGCCAAGCCTGCTATCCTACCCAATGTCAATAGTATGGCCTTTAGGCCCAGCACCTGTATAGCATTGGTATGGACTTGACTCCCAACCTTCTCTGTGTCTGGATAGTAGTACACCACAATGTACTCTTTGATAGTCAGGCCACCTCCTGTCCCACCATGAGAACGAAGTTTCACCACCTCCCCTTATCTAGAAATCCTAGTAATGAAGTATATGTCCTCCACCTCTATAGTGAGGGACATCCCATCTATATAGAAGGACTCCCGAGTCTAGATCCTAGTAGTCCACCAGCATCTACAATAGTCTTGGTTTGGCCCTCAAACCACCAAGACACCAAAACTTGTAGAGTCCACATGCACATAGAGCTTGTTGAGCCATTAAATCGGCCCTTACTGCTTCCTCTACCTCACCATGTTCACACTCTCTCCACTCTAGGACCATCCTGCACAAGAAATTGCAAATTTGTCAATTATATTATTGAAAAAACCTTATGCATGGACTCATACACGACTTTTTTCAAAATACTCATGTATGTATGCGGGTTTGGGGGCATTTTTCGCGTATATCCAACCCTATATGCAGAAAAACCCTTGAGTTCTGCGTAGGCCGCAATGACCATTTTAGTTTGGCCTAGAAATTTTAATTGACCATGGAATTTGATAAAAATTGGATCAAAATGAAAGAGAAGAGCATGGGTAAATACCTGGAAGAAACGGTAGTGGATTCCGCCGACTGGATCTCCTGGAATTCACTGTGGAAAATCTGAGCTCAAATGGGTAAAAATTTCAAATGTTTTATAATATTTTGAATTGTTTACTATTTATAGAATTTTTTCAAATATTTGAAAGTTTTTACCCCCTTTCCTATAGTTTTGACATTTTCTAACCATTTTGGACCGTTTTTGACATATTTCATGATGTAGAGGAGGACATTTTTTAGTGCCATTTCAGCTGCTGGATTGACCCGTTCGTGTTGATCTCATGTATCATGTCTAAACTGAAATATAGGTTAGGTTTCATCACCATTTGCATTTTGCATGACCTTATGACCATTTCATCATGACCTTAGGTACGAACCCACTCTATTATGTCATAGAACCTTCTTGCTATTTTAGAAGTGGCATGATATAAGTGGTAGAGCTTCACCTTACATGGGTACCCTAGTTAGCACCTTATTTTCATTTGGTGCCCATGCTGACATTTTCTCCTTTAGGGTGTGGGAGTCCATTGTATAGTACTGCCATGACATTTCGCAAGAGCCTCATACTCCTCTTGATCTTTTGCTGGCCTATTTCCCTCATGACTCCCTCATGTCAAGTTGTGAATGCATTATCATGAGCTTTTCCTACCTTATTGAACTTTATGTCGGCTCCCCTAACATTGCGTTTCATCCATATAGCCCGAGCTTGTCTCATGTCTAGCCATGCAAAGCCATTTTTTATATCCTTCGCATCTTGTTTCCCTTTTTTACCGGGAGGGGATTTTCCTTCGAGTGTCGATATCCTGCACATGTATCCTTGCATTGAGCATAGGTATGTTCCACTACTTGGAACTAGTTTTTTTCCCTTATGACACTCGTCTCCTCCTTGTTTGTAACTATAAATCAATTTTATTCTTTTTCAAGCTTTTTAAATAACTGAAAAATTCCAAAAAAATTAAAAAACCAAAAATTCGGACAAGGAAAGATGTTATCTTTGGCAGCTGTCAAGCCATGTCTTTTTCGAATAGAGCATTGTATATCACATCCATTAGTTGGGTTATAGTTTGACTTTAGGAGCTATACTCATTTATCTGAGTTTATCTCCAACGATTGGTTAAGCTTCCAGTCCCTATGGAGCCTCTGTCGATGCCTCCTGTGTCGCAGAGATGTCCCAGTTTGTATATCGAGTCTATGCTACCTCTATTCAATCACCATACGCCATTATGCTCTTGTTAGAAGGAAGTTGAAGCCTGAGTCGTCCATTCCTCAGTTATCTTGACTTTGCATGTCGGCCATTCCCGGTACAGTTACTAGTTCATGCACCTTATGATTGAGTCCTTCCACATCATACAGCTTTGTTAAGTACCTCATGTTGGATGATGGGGGATGCCTTAATGCCCTCCTTCCTGCAGATTTCATCCCATCAACTTCAGATCATTTATTTTGGGATAGGAATCTAGAGTCAGTTTGACT
This sequence comes from Pseudotsuga menziesii, assembly GCA_001517045.1. NCBI lineage: Eukaryota > Viridiplantae > Streptophyta > Pinopsida > Pinales > Pinaceae > Pseudotsuga > Pseudotsuga menziesii. Next base: position 91,619 of record LPNX010091425.1, read on the forward strand.
GCCTTGAGACTTGCAGTCATCAGTGGCATGTTCTGTCACCATCGACAGTCTTTAGGAATACATCAATGTCCCTTGATCGATGGATCCTGTCAAGTGTTTGACCTTAACACATTTATTCTCACTTGTTAGTTTGCACTCTAGTACCTTAATTCCCATTTTCATTATCAGTGGGTCATCTCGCATCTGTGAACAGTATACATCAATGATCGGTAATCAGACGATGGACTACTATGTTCGACCTTGACACCTCTATTCACATAGTAGGACATGTACTCATAGCGGTTTGTGTAGAAGACTTTCCAGATTGGTGGCATCTCTTATATGCTACCTCCTTGATCGTGCCATTGTTGATGAGATTTCAGCTCTCGTGACTTGATTCTAGTATATGTCATACATCTTCAGCCACTATGGAGATCTTGATCTATTATATATCTTCAGCCATTATGGAGATCATGGTCCTTTGTATATCTTCGTTATGGAGATTCTGATCTATGTATACTGTACATGGCGATGACCACTTATGTGATATCTTGTATCATGCCTATTCATGGCCATTGTACTCTTATGTATCTAGGACTGCTATATGTATTTGCAGTTATGTGCAGAGTTGTATCATTGTACTATGCTGATTGGGTGGCTGGTCTTCCATTTGGGATTCTTCATCACTCCACTTTTGGGATGGAATTATAATGTATTGCGGCCATCATATGACCCCTCTGACATCACATAATAGGGGGCATCTATTTCAACTGATTTTACCACTCCAAGTGAATCACACTTTGTATGGCCTTCCCCTATCCAACTGCAGACTCCTTATACCCCTTGGACCATTTTTTTTCCTTTGATGTTTTCTTGATCATCCCTAAAAACATGTGAAAAATGATACATGCGACTTTTAAACCCTTAATCGTGTATATATGCGGGTTTGATCACTAAAACTGCATACATTGGTATGTGTACAAAATCCAAATCCTTTTGGAGTTTTCCTTGACATGGATCCGACTCATTTGACTCCTGGCATTCCCTATGCCTTGAGATCACTCGAATTTGACCTTTCATTACCCCTTTAAAAAGTTATATAAGGAACTCTATGATACATTGAAGGCATATGAGAGAATTGAGAGCAAAGAAACTATAGTCCATTGTTGCTAGAATGTATGCTTGAGTCTGCATCCCTTTTTCCCCTGGAGCACTTTTGTGTTCTTCCCAAGCTTTCCTTTTGCTTGTGATCTTGCTATCGAGAGATGAAGGATTGAAGTGGTGGAGGCCCAAGTGGGAGATTCAGTTTCTCTGGTTTGCAGACATGCCATCAAAGGTTGTATCTATTGTAATCTCTGATTTATATTAATAGAAATATTTTTTCCTGTCCAATAATGTGTGTTTGAATGAATATTTTATCGATGGGATTATGTCAAATGCTTATACATTATTGGTTATATATGCTAGAATATATCTAACACCATGATATATAGAATGCTTGTATTCTTTACTTGTTGTTGAGGAAGTAATTTATCAATTCAAGATAAAGTTGGAAAGCTCAACAAGGATCTACTTCAACCATCCAGAATAAGGTATGAGGTCTGATCCTTTAGTGTTAGACATTTAATTTCTATTTCATATTGGAAAGGATTGATTTATGGAGTCAAGTTGTCTGTTGTGGTACCCCAAGCCATAGGAATTTCTCTCCATAACAAAGGGTTGTTTCTCAATGTCCTAGTTGTCCCTTGAGTTTATAGAGGCCTCCTTCTTCTTCACCGATGACAACTGAATATTCAATTGACTTTCCTTTGGGCCACATGAGTACTTGGCCATCTATGAATGAAACTCTGAATTCTTTCTTATCTAGAGCTGAGATAGAAAGTAAATTCTTCTTTAAACCTGGTACATATAAAACTTCCTTCATCTTGGGGGGATTTCCTAAATCAAGCTTGTAGCTTGCTTCACCAATTCCTTTGATTGGATTATAGTGCATATTCTTCTCCATCTTCTTTTCTTGCTTACTTTCTTCAAGGTCCTTCCTCTTCTTCTTCTTCATACTCATCTTCATCTAGATGTGCATGATGTCTTTTGTTGTTGTAGTTCCTCTTCTTGTATTCTTGTCATATCTTATCACAATGAAAACATTGAAAGTTGGAGTAGTATTTCTTGGAGAGACTTTCTCTTGTTCTATGTAACTTTCTAGGAGGTTGATATTCCATGTGGTTTCCCTTCTTGAATTCGGGTTTAATTCTTCTTCTCTTGGTATGGGTGCCTAGGGCTTGTTCATCCTCCTTCAATAGAACTTCTCTATTTTCAACTCTAGTCTCCTATTGAATATAATCTTCCCATCAAATTTCATGCTTTCCTTCCTGGCACACATCATCTAGATGAATGAATCCCAGCGTCTAGTGAGACCATTGAGAGCAGTCATAACCAATTCATCTTCATCAAGTTTGTCTCCAATGGCTTGTATTTGTTCCTTAAACTGGGAGACCATTGTGAAGTATTCCTCGATGGATTCTCCCTAACTCATATTAGTTCTCTTCAACTGAGCTCTTAGATTCATCTTTATGTTGATGTTTCTTCCTTCATACATTATTGATATGGAATCATACATTTCTTTCCGAGTCTTCTTGGATGACACTTAAGAGATCAAGTGATCCTTGATGGAGTTAGAAATAATCCTTTGTTCCCTAATCAGATCCTTTTTGTGCTTCTCCTTGAATTCAGCCTCTTCAGGTTCTACAACTTCATCCTTGATATATTTCTCAAGATAATTCTCCTTGATAATGAGACCAAATTTGTATTTCCATGCTTTATAATTATCTATGCCTTCTCGCTAGTCCTCAAGCTTGGTGCTTTAGGCCATCTTGACAGGAGATCACAAATAATTGAAAATATAAAAAATAAGAAATTGATCTTACTAGGAGATGTGATTGACTTAGTTAAGTTGAATAGTCTTGTTGGCTTTTGAATATCTCAAGTATTCACCTTTCAAATCTAACTTGTGATATTCAACACTTCTAGCAGTTTTCTGGTTCACTAGATCTGTAGTTTTTCTTGTGTAGTGTCAAACTAGGGTTTGAATTTACAGGAGATATGATCCTCCAAAAACATTGATTCTCAGCTCATAATATGCCCTCTAGGAGGGTGCAACTTTCTATGCACTCAGTTCTTCAAAACTCAAAATTTTCCTGAAACCCTAATTTCTTGTCAGGGAGAGAGAGGGATTTTTCACCTTGTGAAAGTTGTCCTATTAAGGTTAGCTCTGATACCATGTTAAGATTCCACATGCTAAGCTATATTATAAGCATTCAATTTCAATTTCATAATAAAATCATATATATAGGATCACTGAAAGAAACAATATCACAAGATCAACATAGGTTTACCCTCGGAAAACCCTAATGGGGAAAAACCCAGAAAAAGTAACCTCAATATAGATGATCAAAAGATAAAAGATAAAACCTCATACTGATCCTTCTCCTCTTTGTAGCTGCAAATATCTCTCTTATGCACTACACAAGTGAGTGTGTGTGTGTAGAAAAGACGAGAGCCTCACTTCTATTTATATTCTTATGTTCACTTGACAATTCACTCCAACAAGTTAGCCCCACTAAAACTCACTAGGTCGACTTCTCTAGGAGGAGAGAAAAACCTTAATATAATATTAATTAGGGTGCTAATGAACCGACTTACAATAGAGGGAATTTCCTCATGACTCTTAGTAGTTCTCTTATAGGATCATCGCAGTATAATGAAATACAAATGATTTCCTGATAGGAACATCGAGGATAATAAGTGAATACACTTCAAAGTTACAATAATTCAATAGTTTCTTCACTACTTATCTAAACTCCTTATATTTGTACTTTTCTGGCATTCAACTAAGCCTTACATCATGGTCAAAAATAAGTTTCAAAGGCCTGCATGTGATTTTTGGATATGCTATCTTCATAGGTTGTTGGGCATGTTTAACTTTGTGACTTTGAGAACCACTGCAATAGAATATTCCTTGGAATATTCTGAGACCAAGGTCTTCCACAGTGATGAAGACCCTTTCAAAGACACTAGCAAAGGAATTTCTTGCAATGGGGGACCATTGGATTTATTACTCAAGTTTTCACCAGGAAGTATCTCATGTTTAACTTTCTTCTCTGGAAATGGTCTAGAATATAAATAAGGACCCATACCACCAATAGGAGTTCCTTGAACTATTGATTCCCCGACCACTACTAGAGAAACCTTTCTAGAGGATGTAATTTTAGGCCTATTTTACAGGTATTGATGAGCATCGTGCTTGTTTCCAAGAGAAACATGCAACATTTTCACAAGTTCAAAGACATCCCAGTGATTCACATCAACCTGCAAAAGGGCTTGAATATATTGCATGGCTAATTCTAGTATAACCATAGCTTCATATGCACGTGCACCTCTAAAATGAGGCCCACTGAAATTATGCTCGGTTTTTGTCGAAGATGGATCGATCAAGGTAATTCCTATGGATAGGATTTACAGGTTGCCCTTACTATTCCAAATCACCCATATAGTCTCTAGTTTGGAAAATTGGGTTTCCTTCCTCTTTAAGCTCGTGCGCCAGTTTGAGGAAAGTGATGGAGAAAGATCGAATTTTCTACCAATTAATCCTCCACATTAATAGACTGTAGAAATTACCCATGTGACCTTTCCTTTTTCTACCCTTATACTTTCCCATGACAAGTTCCTAGCAAAAAGAAAAATATCCCAACTACAATAATACCACCAAACTATAAAAATGGTCGACAAATGGACTAAAAGTTCACCAATAAGAAGTTGAACATTTATTCATTTATGTTTCCTACCCACCATCTAGTTCGAGAGTAAAAAAATATATATTTATGTTTGAGCCCTAAGTTTCTCTAGCTAAATATCAAAAATCAAATCCCCTAGAAAATGAAGAAAAATAACTAACAAATTATAAAAACCAAACATTGTTCCTAACATGTCACATTAATATATACTCAAATACCATAAATACCATACAAATTCTAGTCATAAAAACTATTCCAGGACACCATAAAGAGATATAGTAATTGCGTTATTATTTCTATTATTACAAGAATACAAGTCAATATAAAACCCAAAACCTAACCTAGGTATTCCTATATATTTGTCATGAAGCTTTAATGGATATTGCAAACAATTGACTTTATTTAATGATATTATTGGTGTAAGATGCAAACTTACCTAATAATGTGAAACACTCTTATATTATATTTACTCTGTGTACTGGATAATTCCTCAGAGAGCTCTCTTTCTATTCCTAATAACATTTATTTGTATGAACCCAACTAAGCTATATTTCCCAGCACTTAAAAACCCCCCTTCCTAATAAATCAAAAAGGAGAAAACTCATATATGGATTCACAAAATGAATAATACCCAAATTTATCCACTTTCATTGAATTGATCATCTAAAGATCTTGGTTTCAACATACACATTTATATTGAATTTAATAAAGTTCCATAGAACCCAAATAAACCTACAATATTCCCTCCCTCTTCTGTCTCAAATGAAGTTCCATGTTTTGCTGCACAATCCATATTTCTCTTTATTCATATGAAATGCGAGGCTTGTACAAGACTGCGACCAATATATGTTGAGAAATCCATGTTCCTATCCCAAAGTCACACAAATGTAATGCAAATTTACACAAATAATATATAACAAGGATCTGAATATGATGGAATGTATAATCCACATGCAAATTACAATAGAAATAGATCTGATCAATACATGCAAACCAATAATTACATTACCCACGTTGTTTTCTAGGAGGATAAAAGAATATTTGAGGGTCTAATATCTCTATGAAGAACACATTTGTGAGTGTGGTGATGCAAATAATCAACAGAATTGGAAATTACAAGACTTAGAGCCCTTCCCTTTCATTCTCTTATCTACATTTACATGAGAACTCAATTCTCTGGATGATGCCTTAATGAAACTGTCACTCATATTATAAACTCGCTAAAGGAAACACCTAGTCATATTATTGATAATTGGTCTCAATCCCTAACTTAGATAAATGATCTCTGTGTCATTATCAGTTCCACAAATGACAGTCATCCAGTGGAATAATAGCACTTGGAAATATGCAAAGAGGAACCGCCCACACATACATTGCATCCTTTTTACATCAATTAGTTTTCCAAGTCTCAATCTACCTCTGTAAACAAAATAATGAGGCACTCTTGAGCACTTTGAATACATATACAAGGACTCTTCCAAAACACGCCAAAACAAACCTGCATGAAAACCTTATTTCAAAAGGACACTTTCGAAACATGACAGAACAAACCTGCATGAAACTCAAAATGAAATAAGGAAGTTTTTTTTTGGGTAAGTTCAGGTCTAATCTATTAAGTGAAGATAAAAATACAGGTAATGATACAAGTATGTGTGTTACGAGAACACAAAATGGAGCCAAAATAGGCGATCTAAGAGTACCAAAAAATGATCCTCCCCACAGAGGGGAAAACAGATCTTAAACAGTCCAAAAATACCGAACATAATAATTGAAAGTCAAACAAACATATACTAGATAGGTGTCATGTACTGGAAAGAAAAACAAACATGAAAACCGTGGATTCTAGACATCTGGAAGAACGAACCACCTGGCGTCAGAGTGGCTCATACGGAACCTCAATGATTGGGAAGCTATATTCAGTTCCCCATTAGAGTTCATGTTTTTTGCCATTATCTCGCTCTTGTTTTGGTTTCTTGTAGACACTTGTGGAGTCATTGTTCATGGAGTTTCCTGAGTCCAATGCTGGTTTCTTGACAGGATGAGGTGTCGTGTTCTTGGTGGCTTTCACTTTATTCCTCACAAACTGTTGTTCTGGAGCGGTGAGGGTGGTATGACTTGGGGGTGGTGGAGGGGAAGGAGTGGGGAGAAGAGGAGGAGTAAGAGGCAGCAGAGGGGGTAGAGGTGAAGGGGGTGGGGGTGGATGAGGAGGGTCGAGGGTGTCATTGACGGCTCAAAAAATGAGTCTGGTGAAAATTTTAAAAAACCCAGTAAATTTCCCTGTGGGAGATGGTGCTAGTGGATGCACTAGTGGAGCCCAAGATTTTGTCTTTCCAGTCTTCAACTAGGGATCTTAGAGTGGCTGAAATCTTGTCTTCGAATTCCCTGTTATTGGCATTCGGGTGGAAGGGTGGTTCCTCAGGGTTACCATCCCTTCCATAGCCTCTTCCTTTTTTGGGGGGTCTTCTCCTACATCTAGGAGGTTCTTTATGTTTCGGCGGCATGGGGTTTCTAGAGAGTGTGTGACTGAAACATGAAATAGGGGAGCAGAATGAAGGGTAGACAGGGATGGGTTTTGGTGAAGCAAGCTTGAATAGACAGGGAATGCACTGAGTGCAGTTGGCAGAGAAATTGGAATGTTGAACGAGAAATGGGGGAGGAGCCATATTGCACCTTTCTTGATCATCACCCATGCGAGCCTTAATGGATTTGTACCTAGCCTTCTCAGCCTTAATTCTCAAGGGGACTGGTACTGCCGATGCTTTTTTTTGTGTGCTGGCACCATCGACGGAGGTGGCCTAATGCCGATTTCCAGTGAAGAGATATCGACTCTCATCATGGACCAAAGAGGTGTAGGGCCCATGAGGGTGCCGGTTTGCATGTTGCTAGCCGTCGTCTTCCTGGCCATTCACGCCATCCAAATACACAACCATTTCCACGTCCCTATCCACATTTGCAACCCTATTCTCTATCATGGCCACATCCACGTCATACTGAGCCACATCCATGTTTGAGCCATCCTATGCTACATTCCTATCCATGCCATCCTGAGCCGCATCCATGCCATCCTAAGGCACATCCAAGTCCACATCCATGGTCTTGTCATCCCTAACCATTCTGTCCTCTGTGTCGTGTGTCCTGTCACACGCATCCAGGGAAATAAGGAAGTTTTTATTGGACACATAGTGGTTTGTTATTCGTAAAAACATGGCATATTTTCATTTTCCAGAGGGATGACAAAAAATGAACAATGTTTTCAAAATGCAATCCTGAAAAATAATTCCTATCAACATAATTATTACTTTATTACGCTATTACACCTTAACCCCTTATCCACTGCCACTTCTTGACACAATGATTAAACCTCATCCAATATCATTGTAAGAAGAATTGGCATGATGATTAGAGTATAACATAAGGAAAACAATATTGACACAATGATTAAAGTATAACATCAAGTAAAACCAATCCGATGAGAAAAACATATTTTTATATTTCAATTTACATACTAGTAGAACCAGAAACATTATTTTAATTTACACGGTGACATAGAACTGGAATCATTTTACATAATGTTTTATGTTACAATTTATTTTCAGAAAATGTCCTCAACATAGATAAAACTGTATAAATATTACATATGGATCATGAAGCAGGACTAATATGATGGTTTACAATAATATTCCATCTCAATAAGAAGTTGGACATTGTATGCGCCAGTCTTAACTTGGGGAAAATGTTAATAGGATTGCACTTAGTTATGACATCTCATGCCAACCATTACTTGATCTTGTGCATGCTTTCCACATGAATTGTAAGGACCAAATTAAGTGTGAGTGTGGTAGAGGGAATGAAGTACCCAACCTACAGTAACAACAGTGGAAATCCATTTGAAGGAGGGACAACACATGTGAATAATGTTTTTCAAAACAACTTTGGAGCAAGGATAATTTTAGGGGCGAATTTTAGCCTAGTGGGCTATTTTTCCATGTTTTTCTCCCAAAAAAGATTCACCATTTTGCATTTTTTGAAGCCCTGTTTCACCCAATTTTGATGGGGTAAACTTTTTTCACTCTAAAAATCACCAAATTATTATATAAATGACATAAAATCCTTGGAAATAAAAATATTTTTTGAAAAATATCGCCAATCATTTTATAGTTGGAGTTTTAAGAATTGGTAATATTCGCCAACATTTATACACTTTTAAATAAGTATCGTTCCTTAAAATCATCCCTGCTCTGGTGAAAGAAATCCTAAGGGGGCATAAATATGTGTTCGCTTTAAATTTAGTATATTATTGATAAAAAAAACTTATTACAACTTGTGATTTGTTGTGATTAAATATAAATTGTAAATTGTAATAAATTTAATGATTTAGGTGATGGTCCTTTTTGGAATGTAATAAACTTATGATTCTATAAAAAATTATATAAATACAATTAATTATATTTTTTGGTAATTTAGTATCCTCTAAGTTTTAAAGGGATAAATTTGGACCCATTTATCATATATTCTGCACTTTGAAGTCACATAATTAATTATACTATTTATATGATAATATTAAATACTGACATTTTTTTATGATTGGTCAAGGAGAGACATTGAATGGGGAAAATATATCTTCGTAACTAGATTGGAACCTTAGTGATGGATATCGCAGTCCTCTCCATTGCAGTTCTCCCTCAGTCACTTTTTGCTCACATGCTTTCTTGTTCAAGACAAATCCCTGAAGTCCAACACAACCTTGTTATGTCATTCATGTTTGGGAGTAGCTTGGCTCCGTTCTCTCTCCCAATTTCCGGCTTCAAGGAGATCGTGGCTCCTCTCCTTACATGCCATAGCTGGATTTTTATCTAGAGAAACTACCCTCAAATATTTCCATGTTGGTCCTAGTCCTTATGTAATGTCCCTAAAATTCATAATTTTAAAAAAATTCATAGGCTACTAAAATACTAAATTTCAAGGACATATTTAAAACTTCTGTGGAATAAAAAATTGTTTGTAAAGCTGAACATGAGTTTCATAGGGTGCTTTCCCTATATGTGTTTCCTTATTGATGATGATGTTTTACACGATGATGTTCTATTACTTTGACATTTTGTAAGTTTACTTTTTGATCCAGGAGGATATTGGTGGCTACCCACCTATTCCTCTTGGACCCTCACCATTGTTTCTTTTAGTTTTCCAATTTCCTTAATTGTAGCACAATCTACTATTTTTGGTAGTGTTTCGGGTCCTAAACTTCTAGAGCCGTTTTGAGGCCCTAAACGACGTTTTTTTGGCATCAAATGGTAAAGCAAATATGAGTTCATTTTGGACTCAATATTTGTTGTTCTTGGATGTAGTCCTTAAACAAATCTTTCTAATGATGTATCATGCACGTCAAACGGAGGTAGTATGCTAAAGTTACGACCTCGAGAAATTGATGTACCAAGTTACCCAACGGGGCCCACATTAAGGAGTTTCAACTCCTAGGGTTAGGTTTTTGGATGTGTAGGGTTTCCATTGTTTCTCAATAATATATAGGCCTTCGAGCCTCATTGTAACACATAGTTCAGAGGCATGTAGCCACCACATCTCTTCTCAGAGATAAGCTACCAGCACTATAGCTAGTTTATTTCCATTCTGTATGTAAACAAGTTTCAGTTATTGATTAATGAAATGAAGTGTTATTTCCACTGCATATTTGTTTCTATGGTTATTTGTGTATTCTATTGCATTCCTGCATAAATCCGGATCATTGGCATCAGAGAAATCTTCTCTTTCTCGATCCTTCTTTGCATGTCCCCAATGAGGGCAGCGTATAAAGAGTTAGGGCTCGATCTGGTTGAACCTTTTCAAGATCAGCCTTGCAAATCCCGACGGCCACCCATGGGGGACAAAAATAAATACAAGGGCATAGAATATCCTATCAAAATGTTGCTCGAGGATTCCCTTGAAAAACAAAGGAACACGATGATGGATAACTTCGACCAGATCCTTCAACGACTTCCCACTGGAGGCGCATCTACATCTAGCAACTACTCTGGAGGTGCAACCCCTTTTAAGGTACACATATACTTCAACATTCCCATATTTGATGGTTGAATAGATGCAGACACTATAGATAAATGGTTGAATCTATTAGAAGGATATTTCTCAGTTCATGACTTTTTTGACCGGGAAAAGATTACTTTTTCCCTACTCAAAGCCGCCCCCCATATCAAGGACTGGTGGGAAACCTACTGTGAGAGAAAGGATGAGGAGGAACCCTCTCTATTCTCGGCCGTACCCACTTGGAATTATTTTTGAGATGCCATAAAGGGACAATATTATCTGGTGGGGAGCTATGAGGACAAGTACATCCAATGGACTACGTTGTGACAACAGAGAGATCAAGATGTGCATGAGCTGACAAATCTATTCCATACCCTGTGCACCAAGTTGGGTATAAAATATTTAGAGAAACATTTGGTGTTGAAGTACCACAGTTGTCTGCACAGATACATTCAGGAGGAAATGGAGTTCCTCGACATCTCCTCGCTTGGTACGGAATATCGGTATGCTGTCAAAATTGAGCAAAAATTCAAACAAAAAAAGTGAGACTTTGGATCTGCGAATCAGAAGTAAGGAAAAGGTGCCCCCAAACCACAGAACCAAGGACACAGCCAAGGCATGGCAACTCAAGAAAAATTTCCAAAGTCGCAAGCAAAGAGAAACACTGCAAAGCCAAAGAAGGAAGCGGGAAAGTGGTGCAAGTTCCATAAGAGCCCCACTCACAACACAAGTGAGTGTCAGGCTAAGTAGTCACTGGTGGCCAAGATAAAGGCTTATGAATCAGATGCATACTCTGACACTGAATCAGAACTTGAGAAGGGGAATGATAGAGGGAAGAATATTATCGATGCAAAGCCCAATGCCACCGTTGCCACCACAAAGATCCAAAAGGAAGAACCAGAATATTCAGAGGAGGAGGAGTATCTTTTCCACTCCTAGATGTGGGTAAAGGGTTCCCTGCTATATTTCATTGTCGACAGTGGGAGCCAAAAGAACCTAATTTTAGCATAGGTTGTGAAGTGGTTTGGTTTTCTGACCACAACACACCCACAACTGTACACCATCGGGTGGCTTCACCAAGGACGAGATCTCCATGTCAGCCAGTAGTGTCTCCTTCCCTACAACATCAAGCCCTTCACCAATGAGGTATTATGTGATATTGCTCCTCTTGATGTTTGTGATGTATTATTAGGTCAACCATACTTATGGAAGTGACATGCTATGTATGAGTCTCGGCCTCGCGTTGTTATTATTACATTGGGAAATAATTTGTACAGGATAGTAGAGGTACCACCCCCTACCACTATCTCTTTGGTTACTACAAAACAATGCAGTAAGCTCATTTCCAAAATTGGGAAGTTTGTTTTCTTGATGATCCATCGTCAGAGAAAGAAGAAGATCATGGCCACAACCTATATACAGGGGCCCTCCACATGACAACAAAAAATGGACAAGGTCATGGAGGAGTACCAAGACATATTCACCTCACCCACCGGGGTGCCTCTGCATTGTCAGGTTAAGCACCCCATCAATTAGACCCAAGGTGCACTGCTTCCAAATGGACCGATCTATTGCTGCTCTATTCTGGAGAATGATGAAATCAAGAGGCAAATTCAGGAGCTACTGCAGAAGGGTCACATCCAGCCAAGTTCATCATCGTGTGGGAGCTCGATCATGTTGTTCAGAAGAAGGATGGGACTTGGAGACTCTGTATTGACTATCGGGCGTTGAACAAGATCACTGTCTGGAATAAGTACCCGATCCCATGGATTGATGACCTCCTAGACCAGCTTAAAGGGGATAAATATTTTAACAAGATCGACTTAAATTTCGGGTATCACCAGGTACCGATCGAACCGACCGATGTGTGGAATACTGCCTTCAAAGCCAAGGAGGGCCTTTTTGAATGGTTGGTCATGCCTTTCGAGTTGACGAATGCTCCTGCAACCTTCATAAGACTGATGGATGAAATCTTGTAGCCATTCACCAACTCATTTGTAGTATTGTACCTGGATGACATCCTGATATTCAGCCAGACTTGGGAAGAGCACCTCCACCACATCCGACAGGTCCTCCAAACATTGCGGCAGCACAAGTTGTGTGCCAATTTAGACAAGTGCACTTTTGGCATTACCTAGGTTCAGTATCTGGGATACATTATTGATGACTATGGGGTACATGTGGATCCAACCAAGATCCAAGTCTTTTGGGATTGGCCAGCCCCAACTACTGTAAGAAAGCTTCGCAGTTTTCTGGTCCTTGCTAATTTCTACCGCAGGTTCATGTTGGGATTCTCTCATATCACTTGGCGCTTGAGTCAACTCACCAAATGAGGAGCGAAAGTAAAATTATTTTGGTCAAAAACTTAGTAGAAGGTGTTTGAAAAATTGAAACATCGCCTCTACTGTACCCCAGTGCTCACATTACCAGACTTGCAACAACCATTTGAGATCGAGAGAGATGCCTCAAACTATTCTATTGGGGAATTCCTTACTCAACAAGGGCATCTAGTGGCATATCACAGTGAGACATTGTCTGACACAGTCTGCAAATATCCCACTTATGACAAAGAGATGTATTTCATTGTATCGGCTTGCCGACAATGGAAGCATTACATTTTGGGGAAGGAAACGATCATCCACACAGACCACTGACCCCTATAGTTCATGCAAACACAAGGGAAGTTACAGAACGATCACCATCAGAAGTGGTCCACATATCTACAATAGTTTCATTTGAACATCAAGTACAAGGAGGAAAGCACCAATAATGTTGTAGACTACCTCAACCGATGACCGATCATGGCAATAAAGACTGTGCTCAAATATTATGGGCATGAGACTTCTAATTGGCCGCTTCTCTACAAGAGCAATTTAGAATTCAGCCACACATTCCAAATGCTCTTGGAGGGAAACAAAGTTCTAAAATTTCACCTGTAGGATGTACTACTATGTCACATGGGACACCTTTGTGTTCCTTCAAGCAAGCGTGCCAAGATGATTTGGGAAGTGCATTATAGTTAGGTCACTGGGAATTTTAGGGTCGAGAAAATAGTGGTAGTACTACATAAGTATTTCTATTGGTCAAACCTTCGACAGAACGTCAGGAAGTAAATCTTATCCTGCACTGCCTGCGCCATTGCCAAACCATCCATCAAGAAGCAAGGCATCTATACTCCATTTCCTTCCCATAGTCGACCTTGGGAATCCATCTCCATGGATTACATGTTAGGCCTTCCTTATACTAAGCACATCAACAACTGTGTGTTTGTGTTCGTTGACAGATTCTCAAAGATGGCCATAATAGCAGCCTGCAAGAAGAATATCATAGCAGAAGCCATTGCTAAACTATTCTTTGAACGAGTGTGGGTACACTTTGGGATCCCACAGTCTATAATCTCAGACCGAGACAGCAGGTTCTTTAGTACATTATGGTCTAGCCTATGGTCAATGCTAGACACCAAGCTCAGAAAGTCCACAGCTTTCCATCCCCAGAGTGATGGCCAGACAGAGGTCGTCAATCAGATGATTGTACACATTTTGCGCATGTACAACTCAAAGAATCCATGCACATGGGATGAGAGCCTCCACTATGTACAAAACAGCTATAATCAGGCCCTCCATAGCTCAACCAACCACAACCCCTTTCAGGTGGGCTTGGGATTCTAGCCACTATGTCCCATTGATGTAGCCATGCCATTTGCAGCTACTCAGGATGATTTAGCTCATATCTGGTCTGAATTTTCCAAGGAAAATAGCTTCATTGAGTGCATTCTACACATTCTCCAATAGGTTCATGACATATTGGATAGATCCAATGCTAAGTACAAGCAGTGACATGATCAGCATCGGGTGCAACACAACTTCCAGGTGGGCGACAAAGTGTGGCTACATTTGCAGAAGGAGCGCCTCGCTGGACCCCATTGCAAGTTTTTCCCACTCCGATATGGGCCATACACCATCACCAAGGATATTAGGAACAATTCCTTCGAGCTCAATATTCCACCATTCCTTGGTCTGCACCCAGTGTTCAATGTGGACCACCTTCGACCCTACTTTCCACCTCTACTAGACACATCAGACATGGAAGAACAACTCACACCAACAGAGTTAAACCCTGACTGCATGGAACAAGCCACAACTAATCAGATTATGGACACACAGATCAAGAATAGTCACCAACAGAAGATCTAGCTATATCAAGTTGTCAAAGCAAGCCAACTCCTTCACCAGGGAAAGTGGCTCACCAGGGACCAAGTTCAACAAAAGTTTCCTCATCTCATGGAGGAACTCAACACAATGGGGACCATTGCTTCCTAAGGGGGGATAAATGATCCAGGAGGATATTAGTGGCCAACCACCTATTCCTCATAGACCCCCATCGTTGTTTCTTTCAGTTTTCCAGTTTCCTTAATTGTAGCACAATTTACTATTTTTGGCAGTTTTTTGGGTCCTAAACTTCTGGAGTTGTTTTGAGGCCCTAAACGGCGTTTTTTTCACATCGAATGGTCAGGAAAATATGTGTCTATTCTAGACTTGATATTTGATGTTTATGGATGTAGTCCTTAAATAGATTTTTCTAACGATGTATCATGCACGTCAAATGGAGGTAGTATGCTAAAGTTACAACCCCAGGAATTTGATGTACCAAGTTACACAACGGGGCACACATTAAGGTGTTTCACCTCCTAGGGTTAGTTTTTTGGATGTGTATGGTTTCCATTGTTTCTTAATAATATATAGGCCTTCGAGCCTCATTGTAACATAGATTTCAGAGGCATGTAACCACCACATCTCTTCTCAGAGATAAGCTATAAGCACTCTAGCTAGTTTATTTCCATTTTGTATGTATACAAGTTTCAGTTATTGATTCATGAAATGAAGTGTTATTTCCACTACATATTTGTTTATATGGTTATCTGTGTATTCTGTTGCGTTCCTGCATAAATCCGGATCACTTTTCCTGTCTATTCATTGCTGACATTTGTCGACACTTATTTTATTTTACATTTTACTTTTTCTTACATGTCTTTAAATTCCTTTATGGTTTTATTTATAAATATGATGACTTGCCTTTGTATGTGAAGGGGTGGAGTGGTAGGGTTGTATCCCTTAAGGGTCCACTCAGAAAGGTAAGGATTCCTATTGCTATGGGGTTTACTTAATTCTTCATGAACTAAGGCATGTATTTATTTTCTTGTGCAAGTGATTTCATTTGTGAACTCAATCTTATGATTGTGGTAACCATACATCCTACATATTACAACAAGATTTACCTAAAATACACTATTATTATGCATATATGTGTTAAGAGAGGACCAAATTCCTAAACCTAAACTCTAACTTAATCCTATGGTAATAAGGGGTTATGAATTATATGTATGCATGTTCTAAACTATTTGTTAAGCTTTTAAAACCTTAGATGTAATAGGTTATATTATTGAACTTATGGTGTGAAGGGTTTATGTTTATGGCATAAAATTATGCCATAGAAACTATCACTCAACTTTGCAATAGTGCCATGATGGAGGGTTTAAGACTTAGGGAATTGGGTATTTTACATGATGGTGCAATCAAAGTGAATCAAAACTATACCATGGTGGGTTTTGATCTGCATATTAGTGGTGGACACGGTGGTGAAATAAATGAGCCTTGGAAAATGTAGGAAGAATGCCTCAAGCACTGTGGTAAGGTTTTGATTCATTCATTTGGTTTTAGTTGTGTTGGAGATGGTGCTCTCACTCTCTTGGTGAGATATGCACAACAAACAAGATTCTACACTCCCTTGATAAGTATGGTTTTGCGTTGTTTTTCACCTTTGTTTTTGTTTGTTTGATTTAGAGTTTCGAAATGCATACTTTTGATAGAATCATTTTGGTTTTTGCAGGTGAGAAATCCTGGGTACTCTATATGGTTTAGAGGAAGAGCTATAGGTTGCTTGCACAACCAAACTCCGGGTAAGCCCCAAATTTGTAATGGCCTTTACACTTGTTGTGTGATTTTTGTAGAGGGTTCGAGCTTGGGTGTGGAGAAACACAAGGTTGACTCATTTTGGTTTTTTGGGTTTGATAAATTGTTTGGAATTTATATAAGCGACTATGTAAGCCTTTCATGGCTCTTCCAAATGTAATTTTCGATATGTTTTGACTTATTAATAACTTGATTCGACTCTCTATATAAAGTTTATCAATTGTTATGACATGGATTTGGTGTTATTTTTACTTAATGGGAAATCTCTCTTTGGGAAAATGACTCTGTGTTTTAAATGATGTGTTTCTTTTTCAATTTATAGTGTCATTGCTATGCAATGGCACATTTGATGATACAGATGGATAAAATGACATGTAAGGTAGTAACATGTGGTTTTTACGTAGATGCATTGGTTTATAAATAATATGGTTGGGTTTGTTAGGTGGACGTAAGCATAAGTTTGGCTTGTAGCTTTGATACACAAATTGTTTTTATTATTTAAATGTTTGTTAATTTTAAGTCATGACTATGCATGTGATGGCATTGGGGCAAGCGTAGCTCTGTCCTGTAATGGAATACAATGCATTTCTAGTAAAATATTTCGGGCAGTGTGTAAGGAGAAACCCTTCGTGGTTGAAACTAATTGTATCGTTTTGATAATTTCATTTTTTTGTTTACAGGATTCGATCCTGGGTATGTTAATTGTGTGCTTACATAATTCGAACCTGGGTATATTTTAAATTGTTGTGTTTGTGTTTTTTTCAAAGGATATAAATTCCTTGTTTTAATAATGTGATTCCTCATAATGGTGAATGCAATTCCACTAACGCAATGTGCTGGGAATACCTCTGTGTTAGTTTTAGATGTTTAAATTTGTGCATTCTATAAATAGTTGGATCTATTTCGTTGATAGCAATTTGTTTGTAAATAATGAAGTAAGGCCTACATCCAATCCTTTACAAGATTTGATGGTTGGGATGGGCGAGATAAATATTTTGTGTGTGGTTTGATTTTATTAATATTTATTTAGAAATCTTTTTTTAGGCTCTCGACCTTCATGCTTAGGGTAAATTCGGTAGTTGTGTTTTTTTTATGTTTATTCATTACATTGTTTATTAATGTTCTATTTGGTTTAAGTATTTATGTTTATGAGCAATATTTATATTTTGAGAACAAATGTGTTTGGTGGAAATATTGAATATGTTAGCATTTGGACTTGATTTGAGGGTTTGAGTTAGTGAGTTCATAGATTCAATCTCTCGTCTAGTTATTTATGAATATAACTGGTTTAATTCAATGTTTTAGTGCATAGTCTTTATAATGTTTAGTTTTAAGGAATAAATGAGTTTATTTAATTTTATGCTTACATGTTTAAAATTATAAATATCTGGTATAATTAGTCTATCTAGCACTACGGTTTTAATATCGAATTTAAATTGTTTTAAATATAAATCTAAGAATATTTAAACTTTAAAAATACATATCTAGGAATTAAAACTAGGTTAACGTTTAAGAAAATAGATTAGTCTGCAATATAAGAATTAATCCCTATAGATTATCTAAAATATCTTAGAATAAGTTTCATAATTTATACCAATGGAAATCTAGTTGAAGCATGTATTTCATAAGTTTCATAATATAAAAAATTATCTAGTTCTGACCACATATATGTTAACCGAATAACTTGGGAACTACCACATTCCTCCCAACCTTGACCCGGAACCGTTCCTAGTTTTAGTACGGATCCCCCTGAGTTGTTTCCAACATGCAAGTAGTCTAGAGCTCCTAAAGGTAAATCTTCTCCTATCTAGAATATCAAGTTCTGTACTAGATTTCTTGCTTTTGGAAATGCTCTCCAAACTTATTCGGAATAATGATTAGATCATATTTGGGATGGCCAAGCCTTTCCTTGGTTTGGGTCTTTATATACAATCTTTAGGAAAGAGGGAAGTTGTTTCAAAACTTCAGTTAGATCAAGAATCCATTATCTTGTTTAAAATAATATTTAATTGATTTATGTGAAGTTAATAATTTATTATAATTAACTTAGGAACTCTTTTACTAGTTCCTAATTTGACTCTTTTAGGTTTAAATATTTATTTAATCATTTTTAGTAAATAATAAAATATATATTCTTTGTTAATCATTATAGTTATTATTATTTCCTTATATTTAATATATGCACTTACCCTTTTATTCATAACATATATAAACTATATATATATAAATATAGTATGGTTAATATTTATTTAGGCATCATATAGCATGATCATAATTACGTGGTGATTTCATTCTAGATTATAATCATTTCTTTTATGAAGGCCTTCAAGTAGGGTTGGTCAACTAATTTAGGTAGTTCTAAACCTCCTTGCATGTTGTATTACCTCGTATATCATGGTAGTTCTCCAAAAGTTATTTTATATGTATTTTTGTTCAACTAACCATTTCCCTAGAAGTAGATGTTTTTCTTACAGATCTCATCTTTGTCATTAAAGTGGTATCAACTTAAAGTTTATTCCAAATTAAAACTCTGGTTTCATATTACCTATGGCTATGGCCATATTCCTTTAAATTTAGTCTTAACAACAACATTGCAGAAAGAAATTCCAATACATAAACATTACACGAAAATAGTGCAGATAGTCACATATAATTATATAGGATAAACATAGTAGAGTCTACAGGATTTTATAATAAACAAACATCTAAATCACATAAACCACCCTAATAATATTGAGTAGAGGTGGAAGGAATTTTCATTAAAACCAAAATTTCCAAATTGTAGATCTAGTTTCGCAATGGTCACAACATAAAACATTATATAAATAATACATAAATTTCTAGCACATATCCAATTACTAAGTTAAATAACATCATTGATGCTGGATGAGTATCCATACCTATTGTAAACTAAACTCGAGTTTAAACTTGTTACAAATAAAATAAACACATAGCAACTCATAGATCCATATTATATTTATGACCCACTTATCTCAGTAATAAGTCAAACAAAGAACAAATATATTAAATCACATAGTAAAATAATATTAATCATTAAAAACTTAACTACACACAATCCCTAATCATGGGTATCACATCTCGTGATAAGTGGCTCTATCTAATAGACATTCCAACACAATTGAATCTCATAAAGGATAGTAGTATTCGATTCTCATTCAACATAAACTATGAGTGGCTATAAGCCCATTAAAATGGCATCCACCATCCAAGGAATCAACAACATAAACATCAGAGTGGATAGTATGATAGTGCAAAGAAAAGAGAGGTTGTGAAGCCTTTTCTACAATATGCCGACCTATAAGGGTTAATAAAATACATTTGAAACTTATCTTTGTAGTAGTGGAGAAATCTCTATTCCTATGTGATCCATGAACCCAACTAAGAACCACTGTAACCCACTTATGATTAAAACCTTAGCATTTTTGGCTTCCAAGGAAGCCATTGATGTAGACCAAGCACAACCATGACGGGAAATTACATGCACATTCAAACAACCTAAGAAATGCTAGAATGATTATTGAGTAAGGATTGTTTTTGTTTATTATAAATCAATTAGGGGCATCTTTTTCACACTTTTGGAAAATAAGTAACATGTCTGAGATGAGGACCACCCTATCGACACTCTCCCCCGCCAAAATTTCAACCTGTATTTCACATTATGTATGGTTTAAACCAATAATTTTTTAAATGGATGTAAGATAGGCCTGACCTAGTAGACACCCTTACCTATCCAAGAAAAACAAGTTTGAAGCTTGTTGACATGATCATTGGAAGCTTTGCAAGTCACCCGCATAGTAATGGAAAAAAAAATTAGAGTCTATTTATGAAATCGATTTTAAACGAGTCAAAGAAACTGTCATTTGATTTTTTACCTTAAACGAATGTAGAGAGGGATAGGGGTTGACTCCTCCTTGATTCCCTTATTTCTCCTATGCCTATATTCCAATGGAGAAACCCCAAGTTAATTATTCAATACCCCATTAAATTAAAAATAAATTTTAAACTAAGTGAAACAAAATTGAGAAGTATGTGTTACCTGGTTAAAGGCTTGCTGAGCTCAATGAATGACTTGTTACATTCCTCATCGTGATGAACTAGAATTACCGAGTCCATAATGGAAGCCATACCACTTATAAAAACCTTCATGCAAACCTCAGAAGCAAGAAGATAAACAATTTTAACTGACTTTGTAAATGATTGAGAAAATAAGTGCAACGCAACCATGAATGGATGATATCTCTCCTTTCAACAGTTACAAACCAAACTAATGCTAAAAACAAAACCCTCAGACATAGTAAAAACCACTAAAATATTGGAAAAACTTTCAAAAAATATTGCGAGAGGTGGAGGGATGAAATCCTTGTCATACCACCTCTGCAGGAAATTAAACTTGGCATTAAAAAACTTGGTTACACTGTCAACTCACAGCCAAGGCAGATTTATTGTCCCGTATCTAAAATTTAAATGCATGTGTGGGTAAACCTTGTAACTCTGATTGAAATATATGGTATAATCCATGTCTTAACACATTAATGTACATAGTTTAGTGTTCAAGGATAAGGTCGCGACTATCACCATAGTCACAAGAACTTTGATCCAAACCAATAAGCATAACACATCATTAAAATACCTTTAACTAAAGCTTGCGCTAATTCCCTCATACATCAAAATTTATTTTAACTTTAGTTACATTTTCCACCTCATAATGGAGGGTATGCTAGAAATAGGACTTAGTTTGCTAGTATCAAGCCATATCCTTTTTAGTCTTAAGTCCCTAGCAAGACCCAACTTTTAAAATAAGCATAAAATTAGTGAGAGCATCACCTCATGAGTGGCTATAGGGTCATCGTCACCCTTATCAAAATTCCACATGAGACATAACTTGTCCATCCAACATAAAAATTGCTAAGTTACTTCACACACATAATACTCATGATGACAATTTAATCCATGCTACGACCAATTTATACATGTTATGGAAACATAATAAGGTAATATAATAAAAATATTTTTTATTTTATTTTGGATTTTATAGGTTTGTGATAGAATGGTATTGGAGCATGGTTACAACACTTTTCCTAAACGTGCCCAACATTGAAAGTGATAAAAAAACAAAATAAACTTCATCTTGTTCTGGTTTGACTCTCTTACAAAAAAGGAAGATAAGAATAACCTCGTTTTCTACAGGAAATTATGGCATATGTGGGAATGTCTGCGAAAGAGGAATCCCATCCTAGGAATCCAATGAACAATAAAGAAGGTAACCTAAGGGATGGTGAAATATGGGTAAATCTAAATGAAAGTATAAATGACAACCAACCTGAATTACATCAAACCATTAAAGAATTAAGAGTAGAACTAAAATGAGTTAAAGAAGATAACGAATGTATTCTAAAAGCATAGGAATATTTAAATGACATTTTGATGTCTAAACTACAAAGTAATGAAAAATAAAAAATAAATAACCTTAACTTAACATGGAAAAAGCTACATCTTACAAATGTAAGTGAAGGAAATTGGAATGTTCCAAATATGAGATTGAATCTTCAAGTGAAGAATCTGTCAAGCACAATACAAAAAAAGAGGATTCTAGTGAAAGTAGTGACAATAATCAAAAGAAAAATAAATATAAACCTTATGAATAAATTCAAGTGAATTCAAAAAGATCAAACCTCCTATGCTTAACAGAGAGATCAAGAAAGGGGAAGAAGAAGAGGAAGATTGGTTATCTGGAATGAAGAAATAATTTGATATTTATAACTATTTTGATGAGTTAAAGGAAAAAATGGCCATCTATAACTTAATAGGAAAAGCAAATATCTGGTGGAAAGACATAAACAAAGTAAAAGGTATAAAAAAATGTTATGTAACATGGAGAAGATTCAAGAAACATTTTAAACAAAAGTATTTTTCGTAACAATACTACAAAAAAGGTAAATAATTCTATGAATTAAGATTAGGTTCCATGACCATGAAAGAACTCTGTATTAAAGTTTTAAGTTTAATACATTATGTGCCTTATCTAATTGACGAAAAATGAAAAATACAATACTTTCTTAGATTTTTTCCTCTTTTGTTTAAAGAGAGGATGGATTATGAAAATTCTAAAACTTTGGAAGGTGAAATGAGAAAGCAAAATTTGTATTATGATGAGAATAAGAATATACCTAACTGGGAAATGAAAAGATGTGACGACTTTTATCCAAAAAAGAAAAATACTAAGTTCAATAAGAATACTGGGAATAACCACCAAAAATATCAAGGGAAAAATGTAAGAGTTTTGAAACACTAAACCCTGTAGTAAAGGAAAGAGAACCACCCACTACGTTTAATAAAAACCTTGCATAGAGGGAACCACTAAAATGGTGGGAATGTGGAGAGAAACATTAATTTAAAGACTTCCCCTTAAGAAAGAATTTTTTTAATAATGTTCACTCAATCCAAGAAGCTGCTACTGTTGGGGATATGGCAAGAAGCATGCCCATAATTAATGCAGCATTGGAGAATCGACAAGAAAACCATAAAACTTCAATCGTCAAAATCGAAGGTACAATAAAATACCAACCCATTTCTATACTAATTTATCCAAGTGCAATTTTAAGTTACATATTAGCTAGGATTGTAAAATTATGTAAATTACAACAAGATAAGTTTGACAGATCTTGGTTGGCACAACTAGCCATAGGCACAAAATGGAAAGTCATTAGTTATGTGAAAAACTATGAAATTATGGTGAATGAATTAAATACATATGGTGATTTAAATATCTTACCATCAGGTTCTTATAATTTATTGATAGTAATGGACTAGTTAGATAAACATAGAGTTCTATTAAACTTCCATGATAAAAATTTCACATGCTTAGATGATAATGGTAATACAATTAATGTAAAAGGAATTCCGAGAAAAGTTACCATAAGATAAATATCTTCCTTACAGATGCAAAGGTCTATGCATAAGGGATGCAAGGTTTTTGTAGTTTATATAATGAACTATAAGGATAAATATAATCATCTTAAAAATGAGGATCTACCAATTTTAAAATATTTTAAAGGCATATTTCTAGAAGAAGTTCCTGGACAACCACCAAAGAGGGACATGAAATTTATAATCGATGTAGTACCGGAGGAGGTACCAAAATCAAAATCTCCCTATTAGATGAATATAATGGATCTTAATGAACTTAAATCAAAATTGGATGAACTAAATGATAAAATCTACATTCGGCCTAGTGTTTCCCCTTAGGGAACATCAGTCTTATTTGTAAAGAAAAAAGATGGAACTTTAATACTGTGTATAGATTATCAACAATTAAACAATATGGCTATTAAAAATAGGTTTAATATATGGCTACCATCATGTATGGATCAAGGACAAAGACATCTTTAAAACTGCTTTTAGAACCAAATACGACCGTAACGAGTTTGTTGTATTTCCCTTTGTCTTAAAAAATGCACCTCCAACTTTTATGTGCTTAATGAATAGTATTTTGAGTAATTACTTGGATAAATTCGTAGTAATATTCTTCGATGACATATTGATTTACTCCAAGAATAAGCAAGAAGAGGAAGAACATCTAAGAATAATTTTGAAAGTGTTAATAGAACAACAACTATTTTCTAAGATTAGCAAGTGTGACTTATTTAAAGACATAATCCGGTATTTAGGACATGTGGTGCCTAAAGATGGAATATCAGTAGACCCTAATAAGATTAAGGTTATCGTTGAATGATATTTTCCAAAGAATGTAACCGATTTAATATAATTCATGGGAACTACCCGCTATTACCGAAAAATTAATTGAAGGGTTCTCTAATATAGCCTACCCCATAACTTCACTACAAAAGAAAGGTAAGAAATTTTATTGGGGCAAAAAATGTACTGAAAGTTTTAATAAAATAAAATAATTATTAACCACATATCCTATATTAAAATTCTGATCCTTTTAAAGATTTCATCATATCCACGGACGCATGTAAACAAGTACGAGGCGGGGTACTAATTCAAGAAAACTATGTCATGGCCTACAAGTCTAGAAAGTTAAAAGAACATGAGAGGAATTATGATACTCATGACTTATAACTTGCTGACATCATACATGCGCTAAAAATGTGGCGACACTACCTCATCGGAAGAATATTCTTACTGATGTCGGATAACATAACGATAAAGTACTTTTTGGACCAACATAATCTTAATGTTATAAAAGCTAGGTGGTTTTCCTTTTTAGCCCAATATGATTTCAAAATAAAACATATAAAGGGGAAAGAGAATAAAGTTGCGGACACTTTAATTCGTCATGCAAATGTACTTTATGCAAGCAACAACTATGAGTCAGATTTAGAAAACAAACTATTAAATGCAGAAAAAATTGATAAGAAGTATCAAACCGTAAAAGAAAACACTACGGAAAATGAAAGAAATCAAATAAAAATAGATCTTATTCTAAATGGAAGAGGGTTATTATTACATAAACGTAGATTATATATACCAAATTCAACATATACTAAATTAACTGTTATGGATGAATTACACAAACGACCGTATTCAGGACACCCTAGATACCAAAAAATGATCACAACGATGAGAAATACATATTTTGGGCTAATTTGAAAAAATAAGTAGCAGAATATTTAGCACACATGCATTGAGTGTCAATAGGTATAGGATAAACACCGAAATCCAACATGATTACTCCATATGTTACACATTCCGGAATTGAAATGGAAAGTAATCAACACGGATTTCATAATAGGTTTACCTCAGAATTGCAGACAACACAACTCAATCATGCTCATAGTAGAAAAATTAAGTAAAGCATGTCACTTTATTTTGGCAAAAATCTACTTATAAGTTTTTTAACATTGCTGATATATTTATGAAATAAATTTTCAGGTTAGACGACGTACCCAAGGTAGTAATCCCAAATAGAGATATAAACTTTATACGGACTGTTTGGAAAGCCTTGTCTAAAGGACTAGGCACATAATTGAATTGAAGGACTACATATCATCCTCAAATTGATGGACAAACTAAAAGAGTAAATCAGATTCAGGAAGGCATGCTTAGAATGTACATAATAGATAAACAATGTAAGCAGGAATATTAATTACACTTTGTACAATTTTCTTATAACAATCTTTTCCATGTTTCGACTAGAATGATTCCATTTGAAAAACCATACTAATGAAAATGTAACACTCCAATTTCTTGGATAAGTCATGTCGATAGGTTAATGTTAGGTCCTATATTATTGAAGGATATGGAACTAACAATGAAACAAGTACAACAAAATTTGAAGGCTTCCAGTGACATACAAAAGAGTTATTCTAACTTGAAAAGAACTCCTCAAGAGTTCTAGGTAGGAGAGCATGTATACATAAAGGTAAAACCCAAGAAAATATCCTTAAGGATGAGGAGATACTCAAAATTGGAACCCAAGTATTGAGGGCCATTTCAAATTTTTGCAAAAGTGGGATTGGTAGCATATCAGTTAGTACACCTATGATTACCACCTACAATTAAAGTACATAATGTTTTTCATGTTTCCATTTTGAATAAATACATTCATGATCCTACTCATGTGATTAACTGGAATTATATAGGTGGAACCCGAAGGAGAGTTTCAGGTGGAACCAAAGTGTATTCTCGACATGTGAGAGAAATTTTACTCTCAAATCATACCATCAGACAAGTCAAAGTGCAATGGAAGCACCTTAGTCCAGAGGATTCCACTTGGGAATTGGAAATTTATATGTGGGAGGCACATCTGATCATATTTCAAGATGAAATAATGGAAGAATAAGGGAAAACAAATAATAGCAGGGACGATGTTATCCTCTAAGGGGAGGTGTATGTAACACACCAAATAAATGTAAATTATTTTTCTTTAAATATATATTTTTTAAATGTTTTGACTAGAAAGTCAAAATAGATGCAATGAATTATTTTTATTTAATAATTAAAAACACTGAGAGGAATCATAATTGAAGTAGTTGTGGAAAGAGTGGTTGTTGACCCACGAGCGAAAAAGAGAAGTGGCGAAATATACTGAGTGAAAAATCAAGTGATGCATGAGGAATCTTCCCCAAAATCAGGTCAAGACTCCTTGTCGAGTGCTAAATACACAAGGCTCATAAATGACCAAGTTCTAGGAAAAATAATATATAATAGTATGTCCATCAAGAAAGTAGGAGGTTAGTGATAGACAAAGAATTGATCGGTTAATGCAAGAGATTGGGCATTGTTCGGATTTGAATCTTATGGTTCAAAAAACAAACCCATGCATTTTGGAGAAAGCAATACTTATTTTCTCTAGGATTTGGTTGGAAGGAACGACAACTTCAGTTCTATTTTCTCGACAATGGTTTTAGGTTCTCTATTTCTATTTCATATCTGTTTAAGTATTGTTAAAGTAAATTTGAGTGTAAATATGAATCGTAATTACACTTTTACATGTACTGAGGCAAATTGACTATTGGAGGGTTTCCATAGTCATTAGACAGGTCAAATTGGCAGGAAGCTAAGGAATGTAACTGTGGAATTTTGGTGGAGATGTAGTAGCATAACAAAGACACCTTTTTTATATATTTTTTGTTCTTGTCAACAATTGTTGAAACTTGTTGATTGAGATAGCTGCAATTAGTGGATGGGGTGATTGTGGAGAAGGAGAAATGATTGGTGGACTAAGGTGAATAAGAGGGTTAACACAGAATTTTTTTTTATAAAGGAGAAACAATATTTAAATTTATTCTCTTCTTAACATCTTTCAGACTTTGTACATAGGAAGTTTTGGGGAGACCTTTTTCTTATTTTTGAGGATATATTTTATTATATTCTCAAAAGAGTATACTAGTGCAAGTGTTGAAGGCTCTTAGGTTGATCAAGGGATTTTTTGAGGCTCCCAAAATTTGCATAAGTCAAACACTCATCCATCCAAATTTTCGACAGAGACGTTTGGAGGGTAGAGACACTAAAATAGTCCAAAAATTGCAGACTTTTACCATAGTCTGAATTTCAAAGGTTTAAAGTTACCACTATACAAACAATTCGATATTTTTTTTGAGTCTGTTTCAGAGAGTAAAATTTGAGATTAACATAGTCTAAGGTTGTTGATGCATGAACAATAAGGTTTCCACATTCATTTTCAAATATCTGAGCCTTCTAAGAGTCTGATATTTCAAGCCTTATAAACAAACCAAGTCCTCCATCTTCTTTTGGTGTATTGATGATGGTCACTTAGGGTTAAAATAGTGTGGATCATCCACAATAGTAGCTTGAGGTAAGATCACTTTAATGTAGAATGAATGATGTTTTAATGATATGATCCATACCTTTATGATAATGCATGGATACTGATGCACACTCTATACACATAATGATGCATGCAATGGAATTTATATGGTGAATAATATAGTAAATTCAATACTACAGTGTTTTGAAGCAAAATATGTATACCCTATGATGATACTTATGATACAAACCCTATGTAATATGATGGACGGTATGATGATGATATTGAATGATTTGATAAACTATGATGATGGTTATAATGTATGCAAAGTGGTGTGTGCACATTATGAAAATGATGCAATCCTAATACATACTATGATTTGTTGAAGTATACAGTAACATACAATGAATGTACACTGGTATATAGGAATATACTTAGGCATGCTATATAGTAACATATAGTGAACGTACAATGCTATATAGAGTGATGAATGTATAGTGATGTACGATCAATACAGTGGTGTATTTATGTATGTATTCCTATGATGAACATGTATGTTATGTCGGTGATGTCTTGCTAACTATGGTGGTTCCTTCTACATGATGACATGATGATGCTTTAATGATGAGTGAGAGTAGCAGTGACTATGATGTACATGAGTAGTGATATATACTAGTAGTATTGATGAACAGTATTGATGAACTAAGATTAATGAGAAGAAGTGGTTGAGCAACATATTGATCATTGGAGACACAATGGAGGAAAAAATCAGAGCCATCAAGAAATGATGTTCCTATACTTGATATTACAATATTTCGATTGCAAGAGAAAAATGAAGGCATATATGAATAATTTTGGCATTTGGGAGATTGTGATCAATCCACCCACTCCATAAAATAAGAAGGGCAAGGAAGCTACATAAAAGGAAGCAAAGAACTACAATACTACAACCTTGAAGTCCCTCATGGATGGACTTCCCATCTGAATGAAGGAAACTGTAGGGGAGCACAATTTATCCCAAGATCTATGGTTCAAGTTGGAAAGTGAGTATCAGAAGGCAAGACCAGAAACAAAAAAGAAAGATCAAGAATCAAAAGACAAGCCCCCAAAAGAGGTCAATCAAGAAGAAGAAAAGAGAGAAGAGGACTCCAATAAATGTATGGATTCTTTTTATTGTAATGATATCTTCTGTGATGAAATTGAGAAGGTTCTTACAGAAGATGATGAAATCCTATCAAAATTTGCAAAACAGATACATCTCACTTTGATAAGTATTAATCACATAGAATATGGGGTCATCAACATAGTAAATATGAACTATAGGGAATTCAAAAAGTTCAGAAAGAAAATATTGGATTCTTTGAATGAATATCGACAGAAGACCATGATAATGAGTGCATTGCTTGTGAAGCTCAAACACAATGATACAGAGTTGCAGGATCAGATGAAAGAAAATGATGTTGAATTTGAACAGCTAAATACTAAATTGATCAATAAAAAGGAAGAAGAAGAAGAGCTCGGTGAAGACTTAGAAGAGATTGAAGAAAATGAAGAGGTCAATCATGAATTGAAGACTCAGTTAGAAGAATCCAAACTAATAGAATAAATATTGAAGAATGAGATGGAAGAAAAGGAGCAGACAATACAGAAGCTAGAGATGGAGGTAGTTGGTCTCAGAAAGAAAGGTGAAAAGAATGATGATTTCATCAAGTTTAAGGACAATTCAATTGTCCTAGATAAGATATTAGATTTCCAAATATCTCCATGTGACAAGACTAGTCTTAGTTATAAGAAGGACAAAGAAAAATATCAAGGTGACACTTGGTCTCCTAAGACTCCAGAATCAGGTCCGTCAACGTCCAAAGTTTCTTTCCATGCACTTGCACATGAAAACAAGGACTTTGGAAGTTCAAAAATGCAACAAACAGTTAGGTTTATTCGTCAAATAAAGCTCAGAAAAGAAACAACTCCAAGATGGAACCAAAGCCCCAGGTATAAAAGTGGATTTAATGGTTACTATTACTTTTGTTCTTACTTTGGTCATAATGCTATGGATTTTAGACTCTACAGAAGAAGACGTAATGGAAGCCCGAATAAAAAAGTTAGATGTTGGACATGTAGCCAAGATGGACATATTGTTTCCACATGTCACACATTGAGACATTACACTTGGAGTGGGTATGGTCATATCACCCAAGAATGTGCAACACAAATAAGTCAACTAAGGAACATTATTTCCTACACATCAACAATAATAACAAGTTAACCTTGGTCAACGAATGCATGAAGATTTCAATACAATAAGACAAAGGATTATAGTCAGGGACACTCTCAGGTATGGAGAAATGAAGTTTCTCAAAGAAGCGTTGGAAGTTCCAACATCTCAGTGAGGTGTTGGACATGCAACCATGTTGGTAACATTGTTTTATATTGTTGTACAATGAGGTGTTATAATTGTAGTGGCTTTGGGAACAAATCTCGGGAATATTGGAGTACAGAAAAACAACCCATGAGAATTTTATCATACATCTCATCAAGGAAATCCAGTACAGATGAAGGAACAAATGTTGAAATGACAAATGTTAAGAAGTAAGTATGGATGAAGAAGAACGAGCAAATACAAATAGGAAAGGTTAATTAGAGCAGGGAGTATGGATTCCATATGGAAAGCCTAGCTTAAGGTATCTCAAATACCTTAGCACTATTAGAATAATAAACCCATCGTTACCTACCTTAGACATTAATTTTAATTATTTTTGTCTTATTACCTAGTTTCCTAGATTCCCTTCTATGCTAATTGCCTTCTACAAGTCCTAGAAGTCAACACATGATAAACTGAGTCATGGAGCACTTGGGAAACATCATGGAAATGCAATTTAGCATGTATGCTTTATTTCAGATCCTCCGAAGCACATATATTCTTTTTCTAAAAAGTTGCCTTGGTTTATTCCGATTTAAGGCAAAAGGAAAAGCTAGACTAGGTGTAGTTGACTTGTTTTTTTCCCACATCATCCTCATTCCTTTTATCCAAACAAAATCATGTATGAGTTGTCTTTCCATCCTTTTTTAGATTTCCAACTTGACTTATCAAATTCGTGAGCATATTCATAGATTTGGAAACTGCTTTATGCACCTATGGGGGATTTGACTAGATTTAGTAAGCCTACTTTTTGACTATTTCGAGTGCCATATTTATGCATTTGATTCTCTCATGTAATGATATATTGCAGAATTCTATTACTTCACAAGGTTGGATACTATACACTTATTGAATATAGATCAATGTTATGCTCCAATTTCAGTCTCCTTTGGTGTGAATTTTGCATGATTGATTAGCAATTTTGTGATTGTAATTGTTCTATATCTTGGGTTCAATTTCCACATGGTATCAGAGCCTTTGTAGATCGATTTATCTCCTTCCTTATTTCTATTACAGGTTTGACATTTTGACTGGGAGCACATTCTACTGATTAGAGGGAATAGTTTCTCAGCTATGGACCAATCTTAGAATATCATCTTGATTACATTCAATTTATTTGAGTGGAAAGATGATATGGAGATATTGTTGAGAGAAAAAGGTCTCTACAGGGTGACAATGGAAACTGAGCTAGAGCCCAATGCAGCTGCATAGAAAATTAAATGGCACAACAGGAGGGATGAGGCCTATGGTCTTTTTTGTCTGAGCATTTCAAGAGACCTCCTCTTCCATCTTGATGGATTGACATCACCTAATGAAGTGTGGGAGAATATAGAAGAGCTTTTTGGAAAGAAAGATGAGATGAGAGGACATCAAAACAAGAATGAGTTGTTCTCCTTGAGTCCCAGTATCTTTGGATCATTGCAACTCTACTTTTCCAAGTTTAAGGCCCTTGTTTTGCAGTTGAAACAGTGTGGGATCAAAAAGAAGGAAGAGAAAATAGTTTTGGACATACTCTCTAAGCTTCGTCCTGACTATCCATTATTTGTTTCTACCTTCCATGCCACCAATTTGATAACTTGAGCCTAGAAGACGCCTAATCTTGTAGAGTTCATGGAATTCCTCACACATGAGCAAGGGAATATGGTGATGATAGGCACCATCAAACCTTCCAAATACCAAGCTTTGGTTGCTAGAGATTCAAAGGTGGATTCAAAAAGCAAGAAAAAAGATAAAAAGTCACCTGAGCAAAAGAGAGACAAGAACAAGTCTCAAGAAGAGCCCCAAGGTTCCAAGAAGAACTCTCAGAAGAAGAATAACAAAGGAAAAATGAGCAAGTGCACATACTGCAATAAGGGCTATCATCCTGAGAGATCTTGTATGAAGAAGCAAACTGACATGTTGACCCAACTCCTGGAGAAGAATAACATCTCCCTTCCTGATTGCTCAAAGAAGAGGGAAGGATGATGAAATTCAGAGGACAGAGAGAGAGAGTACATGTTATAGCTCAAAATGACACATCTCTTCCTGTGACCACTTTCCCATGTTTCCGTCGCATGATGGCCCTTCATGAAAGTCATTGAAAGTCACTGAAAAAACACCTATCTTGGAGGACCCATATCTTGAGTTCTATAACTCCGTTTGACCTCATTTTTGCACCGTTGGAAAGGTATTTCAATTAGATAAAAATTTCTAGAAGATACCAAAGTCTGAAAATGCCCAAAAATACCTTAAAAATGCGTTTTTTGTGTATTCGTGACTCTCCTTATGTGCAACTCGCGAATCACTCGCGACTCTTGTGTTTTACAAGTCGCAAATGGATATATTCGCGGGTTTCTCTTGTGGAAATTTGCAGATCATTCATAGGTTTTCCTCCTTCATAGTCGCGAATCTGTCTCTTAACATTAAAACATAAAGACACACTTTTTGAGTTAGTTTGGGTAGTTATGCAACTGACTCCTTCAGTTGTAACCACTTTGGCTTCGTCCCTAACTCTTCTTTATCATATAAATAGAGGTAGGGAGGTCCATTAATGGGGACTTGGAATATATGGATTGTTATACTGGAGGAATTGGGACTCTCTTTGCCCACACTTTTCCCTAGAGGTCTTCCCCTTGTGTTGCAGAGCTTGGAGGCTGAGCTCTTTGGAGAAGAGAAGCAGCAGAACCAGATCAAGGTTTCGTGAGGTGCCAAACTTGAAGAGAAGGTATACTTGTACTTGTTTTCAAGATTAATAAGGATGTGATGTCCTTCTTCTTCCCAAATCATTGTTCAATGTGTGATTGAATCTCTATTTATGATCATATTATAATGTTATTCAGATCATTGTTTCATATTCATTTGATTATCATTGTCTTATATGTGGTCATAATGGCTTGAGGAAGGTATAACTTGTTTTGCAGGTCTCTTGGAGCAAGAGGAGCAAGAAGAGGATTGAAGAGAAAGCTTGGACCAGACTTTAGTTAATCAGGTGTGGATATTTCTCATCTCTGAAACTTGCTATTATATGCTTGCTGAACATTGTGCATCTCTCTTTCAACCCCAGTACATTGATGGCCTCTTAAACCCTAGCCATAGGACACTTTCCTTTACAACAGAACTGGCGACTCCGCTGGGGATAGCCTTGTCCGTTTAGGGTTTTTCTCTTGATTTCTTTCATCTTTTTGCATTGTTTCAGGTCCTTCTTTCCACTTAGGAACACTTTATAAATCTGATAGCACACTTTCCCTGCCTTCTTAAGGTGGTTTTTGACCTTTTTGGGGAATTTTTCCACCCATTCGCGAGTTGCTCTTTTGAACAGTCGTGAATACTTTCTTGCATTCATGGGTTGCTGTACTGAACAACCGCGAGTCATTCATGGGTTGCACTTATAGATAGTCGCGAATTCCCCTTTAAACAGTGTTTTTTTCTCTTTTGTGATTTTTCTTCTGTTTGAAGGTGTTTTGGGTAGGTCTTTTAGGGTCCTCTGCAAGTGCATGACTCTAGGGAGTTAGTGTCATCCTTTTTGCTTGTTCTCTATTTATGCGGTAAGCCTTTTTATAGCATTAGGGTTTGTTCTTTGCTCTTTCCCTCGTCTCCTTTGCTTGGTTTGATTTTTGGCCTATGTTTCTGATCAGCCTCTGTTAGTGATCTTTGTTTGATTTCAAAAGCTTGTTGGTGTTGATTTCCTTCTTCTTTTGTTGGTTAACTTCACCTTGCCAAAATAGTAGACTTGTCTTTTATACAAGCCTTCCTTTCCAAGTAGGGTTTATACTGACTTTAGAGCACTCTAGAGTTTGTTTGGTGGTTGTATAGCAGAGTTCCTTTTTCTTTGTTCTTGTTATCTGCATGCTTTTGCTTTGTAGGTAGTTTTTCTTTTGCCTTTATAAAAGAAAATTAAAAAGAACGTATACTTGTTTGTGCTGCTTGCCCCCCCCCCACCTCTTTCTTTGGCTTCACCTTGTTGTACAAGGTACTGAGCAGCCTTTGTTTGTAGGTTTAGATTGATACTTAGGACTTGTTGACCTTTGTTTATGTCAGTCTTATTGCTCAGTCTCTTCATTCCAAAGTTGTTGGATTGTCTATCTTTGTGAGCCTTCTTTTCAAGAGAGGTTTATATTCAACTTTAGGGAGACCTAGGGTTTGTTTTTGGGGTGTAGAGTAGTTGTCTATTTGCTTTGCTTACAGTACCTGTTTGCATTAGTTCATAGGCTGATTTTTTCTTTTGCATTTATAAAAGAAAAATACAAAAACATATGTTTGCTTTATATGCATGTAGATTAGGTTTTTAGTCTAGATTGCATAGCATATCGTTGTTTTTGGAAAAATATAAAAAGAATTTCGTTCTTTTTGGCTGTCAAGTTTCTATTTGAAAAATAAATATAAAGAGAATAGATATTTGCTTTTTTGCATTTCATTTTCTCTTTGGTTAGTCATTTTGTTTCAATTTTGAGTCAAAACACCACCAATTTACTATTCCATTTCCTCTTGAGTAAGAAACAGCCCTTTAAAATGAATGTATAATTTAAAATTTACTAGTAAGTTTTGTTTTTTAGGGGCCATACACCTACTAGCTTAGGCTAGACTTGTGGGATAGGAAGTGTAAACTTCCCACAAGTTATAAAACTTAGACGTAGTGGACCTATCACTAGGTAAATCCTTGACTTTATCACTATATCTGGGAATCTCCTCTCAAACGAGAGTTAAGCACAAGGCCGCGTGGAGGCTTGGACAGAGGAGATAACCCTCTGAATCCTTGTCAAAGTGTAACTTAGGACTTTTACGCATCTGGGGATTCTATCCTAGACAGAGTTTCTAGCTCAGCTACCCTGCCCATGCATACGAGTCCGGCTTGTGACTGTCCCCCCAGACTGTTGGTATTGCCAAGGTAGCCTTTAGTCTCTTGACATCTAGGGTTCATACACAGGTAAACCGGAAGGTTATTTCTGGTTGACCTTAGACGAGCTTGGAAGGTAACCCTGGTAGAAAGTGTGGGAGGGCAGTGGGTGATTCCTCCGCTTGTGCCTAAGAACATCTACACGGGATGCCAAGTAACTGTCTATCAGCTTTCTTTAGGAAAGTACATCTTATACCCGTTTGTTTGTTTGAGCTTTAGGAATTTTTAGTGAGTGCTGTGTGGTTTGTCTGTACTTAGTGGGCCTCTAGGTGTCTGCTTTGTAATTTTGGTTTACCATCAACCTCAGACTTTGTCTCTTGTTTTGAATATATGGCTAACACCCCTTTGAACACCAACCAAGAGATCCCCATGATGGGAGCTCCTTGTCCTATTCCTCTCACAGGGAATGTTGGTGTTCCCTTGATGGCCACCCTGAATCTTTCGGGATTCATCCTAGGACTACCGGTGTGGTTGTTTTCCACTCCAATTGTCATGAATGCTCATGATGCTTCTCAAGTAAGCACCTTATATCAAGGGCGTCGAAACACTGTCTCCCCTTCACCTGTAGTTAGTTCTCCTCCTCCTTCTACCTCATGCGGTGAAAGTACTGATACTAGTAACCAGCAGTCTAAAAGGAGTAAAAGAAGGAGGAATAGGAAGAAAGCACATAAGCAAGGGGGCACCCGTTCAACCTCTGCAAGTCAAGTTGAACCTCACCACCCAGCCTCAGTTGTTCAGGCTGGGGGCACCCATCCAACCTCTACAGGTCATGTTGGATCTAGTCACTCAACCTCTGGTGTTCACGTTGAGTGCACCCGTTCAACCTCTGGTTTTCAAGTTGAACCTTCCTATCCAACCTCTGTTGTTCATGTTGGAGCTATCCATCCAGCCTCTGGTGATCAAGCTGGTGGGATCCTTCCAACCTTTTCAGGTCATGTCGGATCCTATCACTCAACCTCTGGTGTTTAAGCTAAGTGCATCCGTTCAACCACTGGTTTTCAAGTTGAACCTTCCCATCCAACCTCTGTTGTTCAAGTTGGATACATCCATCTAGCCTCTAGTGTTCATGCTAGTGGGATCCTTCCAACCTTTTCAGGTCATGTCAGATCCTGTCACTCAACCTCTAGTGTTCAAGCTGAGTGCATCCGTTCAACCGCTGGTTTTCAAGTTGAACCTTCCCATCCAACCTCTGTTGTTCAAGTTGGATCCATCCATCCAATCTCTGGTGTTCACGCTGGTGGGATCCTTCCAACCTTTCCAGGTCATGTCGGATCCTATCACTTAGCCTCTAGTGTTTACACTGAGTGCACTCGTTCAACCTCTGGTTTTCAAGTTGAACCTCCCCATCCAACCTCTGTTGTTCAAGTTGGATCCGTTCACCCAGCCTCTGTTGCTCACGCTGGGGGCACACACTCAACTGCTGCAAAGCATGTTGATCCTAACCATTTAGCCTCTGCTATGCATGTTGATGGTGCCCAGTCAACCACTGCGAGTCATGTTGACACTGTTGACAAGTCTACCCGTTCAAAACACAAGCTCAAGTTTCCTTGTAAGCTTTGTGAGGGAGACCACCTTACTTATAAATGCCCTTCTATTGCTGAGGTGCGAAGAGTTTGGATTCATGGTCATCCCGTTTTTGAACATTATGGAGTCTCTCAACAACTAGCCTCTCTTAGTGAGGTTGGACCCAGTCACCTAGCCTCTGTTGGTCACAGTGGGGGCAAACTCTCATCCTTTGCAGGTCATGTTGAGAGAAAACAGTCAGCCACTGCTAGTCATGCTGATACCATTGAGAAAACTGGTCATTTGAAGCATCATCTTAAGTTCCCTTGTGTGCTATGCAAGGCAGATCATCTTACTCATCTGTGCCCTGCTATCCCAGAGGTGCGAAGAGTGTGGTCCAAGACTCATGGATTTCATTCTTCTGAACACCCTATAGTTTCTCAACATCCTACTCAAACTTTGGTTGATCAAGTGGTCGAACAAATCTCAGATGTGGTCAATCCCACTCTTCTTTTGGAGAGTGCTCCTCATGTGATTGAACCAATGTCATCTTTCATCAATCCCACTCTCCCTTCGGAGAGTGACTTTCACCAAGCGGTTGAATCGATCCCAGTATCGATCAATCCCACTCTTCCTTTGGAGAGTGAAGTGTCTACTAGTCACATTTTCTTCACTACCAGTTCAGATCTTACTGAACAAGGGGGCACTGAACTTGTTTCAAATCAACCCCCACCAAGCCCTCGGATTGCTTCCTTTGATTGGGATAGCCTAGTTGAGCCACGCCTTCCTTCCCATGCACCTTTCCAGATAAAGGTCAAAGTTGAACCCTATACAATTGCTCGTTGCATTGTTGATGAAGGAGCCTCAGTTAGTATTTTTTCTGCTCGTGCTTGGCGAGGTATGGGATCTCCCAGCCTTGTGTTGACTGCTAGTCAGTTACTGGCATTTGATAGAAGAACTTATATAGCCTTGGGAATTCTTACTCAAACACCTGTTACTTTGGGTGGGAAGACCGTCTTAGTTGACTTCATGGTGATAGAAGACCCCTTGGACTTTAATATGCTCCTTGGACATGATTATGTCTATGCCATGCAAGCTATGGTGTCAACATTCTTTCGTGTGATGTACTTTAATCATGGTGAAGAAATTGTCACTATAGATCAGTTGGATTTTCTTGATTCGTCTCCTGACCCAACTAGAGACCAATTTTTTCCTTTTTTGATTCCCAGTGTTTTTGTAGACACTACCCCGCCACAGGTGAACTATGTGGCTTCTTGTCCTTTGTGTTCAATCGCTACTTAGAGGCAGCCTCTGTTTTCATGCTTACCTTCTCGGGACTTGGTCCCAGCAGTTGATCGGGTGAGTCATCCTATACAGATTGTAGAGCCTTCTCTCCACTCTGTCCATTCATTTGAAAGTTCAGATATGTGTCCTATCTCGGATGATTTCCTCCTTTCGAATGAAGTCTTCCTGGAGTCTTTGATACAGTCTGACCTTCTTTTTCAGTTGTGATTAAGTCTAACCTTGATTTGCTTAGTAAGCCTTCCCTTTTTATTATGTTGGTTTTTGTTGAGTCTTTTGATTCTTCATTTGAAAAGCAAGTCAGAGATCCTGATGAGTTTGATTTTTTCTTATGAATTTCTCAGCTCCCGTGATATTGAGTTTGTTCCTACAGACTCTATCTCCCTTGTTGATTTTCGCTTCTCTTCTGAGGTTGATCTTATTAATTATAAACCCTTGAGCCTTGGTCCTATAGAATCTTGTTCGGTTGATTCTGCCTTGACTTTTCCTTTTGTAGAAGATAGCGAAGTCACAAGTGGTTCTGCCAAAGTGACCCACATCGGATCATTTCTTCTGATGTTGTTGTTTCTTGGAGATAGGATTTGTAGTTGGATTCACAACTATTTATGGGCCTCACCTTGTTGTTCAAGCTATAATTGCATTTGCATGTGCCCTGCTCGCGCTTATGAGCCTGATGCCGGCTTCCACGCTTTTAGCTCGTTGTATAAGCCCTCATCTTTGTTCTCATCGCCGCTTAGCCTTGTATCATTTTTCCTTTGCAACTTGACACCCTTTACCTTGAGGAGATGTTCCCCGAGTGTCCTTATCTTGCTCACTTTCCTTGCATTATGCATAGGTTTGTTCCTTGCGCTTGGAACTAGTTTCACCTGTCTATGACACTCGTCTCCTCGCATTTAGAGCATTCTTTCTGTTCTCCTTCGAGCTCGTTAAAAACAGTAAAGAGGCCACGAGTTGACTTTTCTGGACTCGTTAAAACTTCACGGGAAAGATTATGAGTTTCTTTAGGCTCAAGTCTGACTCCTCAAAATAGACTTGATTGCCGAGTAAACTTGTCCATTCAGGCTCGTTAAGAATATGTGAATGGGCTTCCACATTGGTGGTAAGTTATCTCTTTCTCGGACCATGTGGAATAATACGAGAAAGGAACCCTCTCTTTTCTACTGAATTGATAAGAGTATTCTCAGGCATAGGTTTATCTCTTTTCCGGACCTGAGGGACTAAACTTACGGAAAAGGAACCCCCGGTATGAGCTTGGTTTTCTCTTTTTCGTGCTCTGGACCAAAACATGAAAAAGATTCCGAGTGTACTTTATGTCTTTGTCATGCTTGTTAAACCCTAAAGAACAAAGCATCGAGTTTATTGTTGTAAGCCCCATTTCTCGTAATCAAATGGATCATCCCAAGTGATCTTGCCTTCCTTCACACTCGTAAAACTCAGGCTATATGCTGCTTTTGAAGGAGCGTTGGGTAGGTGGTAATTTAACCTTTTTCGGACCTTCCTGACTAAGTATGAAAAAGGTGCACCTTTTCTTCTTCGAAAGTTAAGAGATTTCTTCTTTGGTTTGTTTTATACTTTTTCGGCCTCAGGAGACTAAATTGTACGAAAAAGGACCCCCCTGGAGTCTTCTTTGGAGTTTTCAGACTCTCTAAACTAAGAAAACACCATCGAGCATGTACTAGTTTGGGCTCGTAAAATCCACGAATCAGTGCTTTATCAAGCATTCTTCTTTCTTTTTTTCAAGCTTGTCAAAAAAATTAAGATGGTCCCGAGTTTTCTTTCTTGGACTTGTTAAACCTTTACAAGAAAGAAGGGAAGGGGAAGGTTTATTTCCATGTCTTTTTGCATCATGGCAACAAGTCTTGTTTCCTTGAACAAAGCACCAGTTTTGAGTCTATCAACAGTTAGGTCCTAGTATTTTTGACCTTATCCTGATTCATAGTTTTCTTACTCCTCCAGTTGGTCTCTTTTCCAATTATATGGGGAATCTGTCAATGTCTCCTACATTGCAGATTTGTGTCGTTGGTCCTATTTTGTGTCAAAAGCTGCCTAAGTCACTTTTGTGTCGTGCTCACTGTTCAAGGATTAAACCTTTTTCGGCCATTCTGTAGTTTCCTTGACCTCTTGTGTCGGCCATTCCCTGGTATCAGTTCATTACATCATGTCTTGAGTGTCCTTGTTGTGAAATTCAGTACCAATTCCATATCCAATTAGTCTTTGACTTACCTCGTGTTGGATGATGAAGGATGCCTTAATGCCTTCCTTCCAACGGATGTCTTCCTATCGAATGCAACACATCTTGCTTTGGGGATGATATTTAGAGTTTTATGACAGTACCTTGAGAATTGTTGTCCTCAATGGCAATTTCCCTCGCTATTGGGTAGTTGGAAATACCTTAATGTCTCCTACTCGATAGATTCTTCAAGTGTTCGACTTCAAGTCCTTGTAATCACACTTGTTAGAATGTACTAGGTACCTTGGGGACCATTTTCATTAATGGTGGTTTCCCTCGCATTTGTTAATGGTTCTCATTATTGACCGGTAATCAAACGGTTTCCTCCATGTTCGACTTCAGCTCCTTTATTCGCATGGTTAGGATTCGTACCTTTTTTGGGCTGTTTGGATTGAAGACCTTGGGCTGATAGTAGCATTGTCATCATTTTGCTATTTCCCAAGTTGCACAAGACCTTGTTATACTTTATATGACATTTTGCTGAGACATAAATCCACCTTCTATTTTTGTGGCTATGATCGATTGTTGAGCATGGATCCACCTTGTTCATTTGTGGCCATGACTCCTTTAGATTTGATATGGCGCCTTTTTGCATATTGAGCGACCATTATAGTTTCATCAGTTATACATATGTTGGATCCGCCTGTATCTTTATGGTGATGTTTTGTATATGGACGTGTATGTGCCAGAGATCAGTTTTTCTGACATTTATCTCTCCTTCGGGTACCTTCACTCGAGCCTTTCGATCTTGGATTCTCTGCTCTCTCCATACTCAGCTGTTTCCTTTATAATGTATTTCAGCTATCGTCTTCCCCTCTAACC
>LPNX010091425.1:139008-207544 GCA_001517045.1 Pseudotsuga menziesii
GAGGAAAATTTACTATTGGAGGGTTTCCACAATCATTAGACAGCTCAAAATTGCAAGCATTTTAGGAATGTAACTGTGGAATTTTGGTGGAGATATAGCAGCAGACCAGAGAGGCATTTTTGCTATTTTTTTCTTCCTGTCAACACCTGTTGAAACTCGCTAATTGAGGTAACTATAGTTAGTGGATGGGGTGACTGTGAAGAAGGAGAAATGAATGGTGGACTGAGGTGAATAAGAGGGTTACCATAGTCACAAATTTTTTAAAGGAGAAAAATTCTGTAAATTTCTTTTCTTCTTAACATATTTTAGAATTTGTACTCAAGCTGTTTTTGGGAGACCTTTCTCTTTTTTTGCAGGAGATATTTTCTTATCTTTTCACAAAAGTATACGTGCAAATGTTGAAGGATCTCAGGATGATCTAGGGCTTTGTTGAGGCTCCCAAAATTCGCAGTAGTCAAACAATCATCCATCCAAATTTTCCACAAAGGCTTCTGGAGGGTAAAGACACTAAAACAGTGTGGAAATTGCATACTTTTTTCACAGTTTGAAGTTGAAAGGTTTAAAGTTGCCACTATACAAAAAGGTTTTTTTTTTTAGTCCAATTTTTTAGAGTAAAATTTGAGGTTAAAACAATCCGAGGTTGTTGCTGCATGGACAATAAGGTTTCCATAGTCATTTGTAGAGGTCCGAGACTTTTAATAGTCCTATATTTGAAGCCTTAAAAGCAGTCTGAGTTCTCCATCTTCTTTTGGTGTATTGATGATGGTCACTTAGGGTTAAAATAGTCTGGATCATCCACATTAGAATATTCAGGTAAGATCACTTTAATGCACATTGTATGATGTTTTAATGATATGATGCATACCTTGACAATGATGCATGCATAATGATGCACATTCCATACACATAATGATTCATGTAATGGAATGTATATGGTGAAGAATACAGTACCAAGGAAACAAACCAAACACATAGATATATATAATCACTACATCAAAGTACTTGTTCATGATGGGGTCATTAATATGCACTATTGCGCATCATCTGAACAAGTTGCATACATCTTCACCAAAGTGTTTTTTGAGAGGAGTTTCATCAATATCAATTCACTAATGAGGATAGTTGTTCATGTGGAAATACATATTGAACACCATATTTCATACAGTTTTATTCATGTCCATGTTTATGGGAGGATTTTCCCCTTTATGGTTTTGCCTCTTTCCTTGTTTTGTATGGACAAGCAGTATGTAAAGGGTGACTAAGACTTGTTTCTAGGTCCTATATATTTGATTTTTTTATTTTTATTTTTACATAAGTCAGAATTAAAAGGGTTTTTTGTAATAATAAAAACCAATTTCCATACTTAGGATATAATATTTAATCTTTTTTAATAAATTCCTAGGTCCTACACTAGCTGGTTATAATCCACTTGCGTTTCTGTGATCAAACTTGCCTAAACTTCCTTCAGTACTGCTTTGGAAATATTCTGGATAATATTTTGAAAACCCATGGATTGTCTAGTATTAGAAAGTGCATTTTCCTTCTTTTTTAGTGCTTTATTTCTTTTCAACACTTCTTTAAAGCAAAAGGTGAAAGCTAGTCTAAGGCAATTGCCTAGTTTTTGTCACAACTCACCCTCCTTATTTTTCTCTCCTAGAAGCATGAGTTTGTCACTTTAACTCACTTATCAGTTGTACCAAATCATTCATCCAATTCATTATCATGTTGACTGGTTTGAAAAGTGCTTTATGCACCTATGGGGGATTTTGACTACTTTAGTAAGCCTGCTTTTGTACTCATTCAAATAGCACAATTATTCTTTCAAATCTATGATGTAATTATATATTTGAGCAGCCTATTTTGACAGAAAGTTGGTTGATGTGAAGTTAATCAATTGAAGTTTATGTTATGCACCATATTTAGTCTTGATTTTGAGTGTATCTTGTATGTTTGACTACTAATTTTGTGAGTGCAACTGAACTACAACTTGGGCTTAATTTCCAAACTTGTATAACTTCAAAATGATGAAATGGACAATGTATATTCCTTCCAAACTATTGTAGCACATTCCCAATTCTGAAATGAGGCTGAAGAGACTGTAAAATATCATAATTATAAACATATGGAGTATGAAAGACTAGAGGTATAGTGTTTCCATGCGTATATAGGGCCATAGTACAAAAAGTATGAGGAAGTGGGTAAAACTAATGGATGAGTAAATATGGAATGTATGTTCCAAAATATATA
Source organism: Pseudotsuga menziesii (assembly GCA_001517045.1). Lineage (NCBI taxonomy): Eukaryota > Viridiplantae > Streptophyta > Pinopsida > Pinales > Pinaceae > Pseudotsuga > Pseudotsuga menziesii. The sequence continues at coordinate 141,256 of LPNX010091425.1, forward strand.
TTTTATTTATTGAATTGATGATTTTTAAAAGGATTAGAATGCGGCTTTATATAAATCAAGGGTCACAATTAAATGATGTGGCCTATCAAGCTGTTCATTAATAAATAACAAATTATTAGCTAATTTATTAAACTATTAAGTTTTATTACAAGTAGTCCCTCTCTATAATACTTAGTCAATGAAGTATTGGCAAGGATGGGTGGTGCGAATGAAAATCTACATTCTCCCATGTCGCTTCATCATCTGGTAATTTTATCCACTCGATAAGGTATTCATTGACTAATCTAGATTGAAGTGTTCTGGTTTTAATTTCTAAAATGCATTATGGTTCTGGCACTAATTTCAATTTCTATGTGAGTGGTTGAGCCCAATTTCTTTTTCAGGGATGACACATGGAAGATGTCATGTATTTTTCCTTTGTTTAGGATGTCTAGAGAATATACCACTTGTCCCACTTGCTGTTGAACTCGATATGGGCCATAGAAAGTTGATGAAAGTTTATGATTTTTGGAATTTTTTAGTGAAGTTTTTTTGTATGGTTGAAGGATAACAAACACCCAATCACCAAATTCAAACTCTCAATCAGTTCTTTCTTAGTCTGCTTGTTGTTTTATGCGGTTTCTTTTTGTTTATGAAATTTTCATTGATGCCAACATGGACTTGTAGTGGCCCCACAGGTTGTCATTGATTCCACCAAGTCCCTCTTGTAGTGCACAGGTATGGATTATCCTAGTATCCTCACATCCAGTTCCTTGGATCCCATACAGATATGGCTTGTTATTTTAAGCACCTTGTACCCAGTTGACAAGGTCCTTGTACTCACAATGTTGGACCTTGGAGCCACGACCTTGTTGACAATGCCGAAGACCCTGGTGGCAATGCTAAATAAATTGACGATGATGCTGAAGCCCTTAGGGATGATGGAGAATTATGGGATGGATTGGAGAATCATTAATGACCCATTATGTGGTCATTCATGCTTTGATGGTATCATGGTACCCTAAGAGAAGGTATGGAAACCACACATGATTTAATGATGGATCTTGACCCTTGGAGGTTCCCTTGTGTGGTTAAGGTGATTTAAGAATCCTATGAAGTCTCCTACTTGATAATGAAGCCTTGAAGAATTCCTTGGACCCACATTTAATGACTTAATGGTCCTTGTCCCCTTAAAGGTGATGATGTGTTCATGGATGACTTGATGAAGACTTGAAACCATTGATGAAGACCTTGATTCCCTTGTGTCATTCATTGAAAAGGTCATGAAGACAATTTCTTGCACTTGCAATTGATTTTGTCATATGATATGACGAATGCACCCACACACATAGGGTGGAAGGATAACACTTAAACACTTCAATTTGACACAATTGGTTGATTATGGATGGTGGCATGGCAACTTGATGATGGGGTCCTTGGTCATACATGTCATGGTAATGGGGTCCTTGATGAAGCCCTTATCGCTTGTTACACCCTTGGTGTTGATAATGTGGTGGACACCCTATGTATTTCAATGATGTGGAAAAGAATTACATATGGTAAGATTTGACCCTTGAACAAAGGGTATGTGTGACAAATTCAAAATAAAAATAAAAATAAATTGCAAGTTCAAATTGAAAGACAAATTTGCTCCATAAAATAAGTTATGAAAATGTGTATAAATACAAGTTATTTTCACATCCAAAATTTATAAAACGAATGAGACAGAGAGAAAATTCATGGACTGAGGCAAATTGACTATTGGAGGGTTTCCATAGTCATTAGATAGTTCGAATTGGTAGGCAAATGAGGAATGTAACCATGGAATTTTTGTGTAGATGTAGCAGCATACCAAAGACACTTTTTTTATATTTTTTTCTTCTTGTCAGCAACTATTGAAACTCGTTGATTGAGGCAGCCGCAATTAGTGGATGGGGTGAGTGCAGAGAAGGAGAAATGATTGGTGGAATGAGTTGAATAGGAGGGTTAACATAGTAATAAATTTTATAAAGGAGAAACAATCTATAAAAAAAAATTCATCTTAACATCTTTCAGACTTTGTACTCAAGATGTTTTGGGGATACCTTTTTCTTATTTTTTGGGATATCTTTTATTATCTTCTCAAAAGGGTATACTAGTGCAAGTCTTAAAGGATCTCAGGATGATCTAGGAATTTGTTGAGGCTCCCAAAGTTTGCAGGAATCAAACACTCATCCATCCAAATTTTCCATAGAGACATTTGGAGGGTAGAGACACTAAAATAGTACGAAAATTGGAGACTTCCACCACAGTCCAAATTTGAAAGGTTTAAAGTTGCCACTATACAAACAATTTGATTTTTTTTTAGTCTGATTTTGGAGAAAAAAATTTGAGGTTAAAATAGTATGAGGTTTTTGATGCATGAACAATGGGTTTCCACGTTCATTCGCAAAGATCTGAACCTTTTAACATTCTAATATTTGGAGCCTTACAAGCAGTCCAAGTTCTACATCTTCTTTTGGTGTATTTATGCTAGTCACTTAGGGTTAAAATAGTATGGATCATCCACATTAGCAGCTTGAGGTAAGATCACTTTAATGTAGAATGCATGATGTTTTAATGGTATGATCCATACCTTTATGATGATGCATGCATAATGATGCACACTCTATACACATAATGATGCATGCAATGGAATGTATATGGTGAATAATACACTAAAGTGAATACTACAAAGTTTTAAAGCAACATATGTATACCGTATGATAATATTTATGATATAAACCCTATGTAATATGATTCACGGTATGATGATGATATTTCATGATTTGATAAACTAGGATGATGTTGATAATATATGCATAGTGGTGTGTGTATATTATGAAGATGATGCAAGCCTAATACATACTATGGTTTATTGAATTATACAATAACATACAATGAATGTACAATGGTATATAGGAATATACTTATGCATGATATACAGTAACATATAGTGAACCTACAATGCTATATAGAGTGATGAATGTAAAGTGAGGTACAATCAATACATTAGTGTATTGATGTATGTATTTGTATGATGAACAAGTATGTTGTGTGGGTGATGTCTTCCTAACTATGATGGTTACTTGTACATGATGATGTGATGATGCTTTGATGATCAGTGAGAGCATCAACGACTATGATGTACATGAGTACCGATATAGACCAGTAGTATTGAGGACCTAAGATTAATGAGAAGAAGTGGTCAAGCAACAAATTGATGACAATCAAAGATTGACATCAAGCTTGATAGAAGAATCTTTCACTTGAGGATTGGTATCCTCAACCCTTTGTTAGTTGGAGATAAGAAAACCAGTTACAGGAGTCGGTTCTCTTTTCATCAGTTGGTGCTGATTGCAATCGAGAATATTGTAGTCTTCCATTACCATAAATAAATATCAAAATGACATATATTCGTGTGTCTCTCTTGATGTTCTGATTGTGATTATGACTCATGATTGATTTATCTAATGCATATGATGATGTAGTTGATAACATGATGCTTGATATAATTTCATTGAATAAAAGAAGTTAAAAAGGTTTAAATTTCTCACACACTAATTCCCCCCCCCCCCCCCCTCTCATTGTGGCTATTGTTTCCAACAATTGCTATCAGAGCAGGCCTTCGTCACAAGCCTTGTAAGCTTGACGGACATCCTTGGAGACACAATGGAAGAAAAATTAGATCCATCAAGAAATTATGTTACTGTACTTGATATTACAATATTTCAATTGGACAAGAAAAATGAAGGCATATATGAAGAATTTTGGCATTTGGGAGATTGTGATCAATCCGGCCACTCCATCAAATAAGAAGGGAAATACAGCTGCATAGAAGGAATCAAACAAGGACAATACTATGACCTTGAAGTCCCTCATGGATGGAATTCCCATATCAATGAAGGAAAGTGTAGGTCAACACACTTTATCCCAGGATCTATGGTTCAAGTTAGAAAACGAGTATCAGAAGGAAATACCAGAAACAAAAAAGATAGATCAAGATTCAAAAGACAATCCCCCAAAAGAGTTCAATCAAGAAGAAGAAAAGAAAGAAGAGGACTCCAGTAAAGGTATGGATTCTTTTGATTGTAACAATATCATGTGTGATTAAATTGAGAAGGTTCTTACCGAAGATGAAGAAGGCCTATCAAAAGCTACAAAACAGATACATCTCGCTTTGATAAGTATTAATCACATAGCAAATTGGGTCATCAAAATAGTAAATATGAACCATAGGGAATTCAAAAAGTTCAGAAACAAAATATTGGATTCTTTGAATGAATATGGGAAGAAGACCATTATAATGAGCGTATTTCTTGTGAAGCTCAAACACAATGATACAAATTTTCGGGATCAATTGAAAGACAATGATGATGAAGTTGAACAACTAAAGACTAAATTGATTAGTCAAAAGGAAGAAGACGAATATCTCAGTGAAGAATTAGAAGAGATTGATGAAATTGAAGAGGATGATAATGAATTGAAGAATCAGCTCGAGGAATCCAAAATAATAGAATAAATATTGAAGAATCAGCTAGAAGAAAATGAGCAGACAATCCAGAAGCTAGAGATGGAGGTAGTTGGTCTCATAAAAAAGGTGAAAAGAATGATGATTTAATCAAGTTTAAGGACAATTCAATTGTCCTAGATAAGATATTGGATTTACAAATATCTCCTTGTGACAAGACTAGTCTTGGTTATAGGAAGGAGAAATAAAAATATCAAGGTGACACTTGGTCTCCTAAGAGTTCAGAAGCAGGTCCTTCAACATCCAAAATTGCTCCCCATGCACCTGCACATGACAACAAGGACTTTGGAAGTTCAAAAATGTAACAAGGGATTAGGTTTATTGCTCAAATAAAACTCAGAAAAGAAACAAATCCAAGATGGAACCAAATTCCTACGTATGAAAGTGGATTTAATGGTTATTGTTATTTTTGTTCTAACTTTGATCATAAGGCTATGGATTGTAGACTCTACAGAATAAGAAGTAATGGAATCCCAAATAAAAAATTTAGATGATGGACATGTAACCAAGCTAGACATATAGTTTCCACCTGGCACACATTGAGATCCTACACTTGCGGTGCGTATGGTCACAACGCCCAAGAATGTGCAAGTCAAAGAAGTCAACTGAGGAAGAGTCTTTCCTACACATCAATAAGAAGAAAAAGTTAACCTTGGAATACCAATGCATGAAGATTTAAATATCATAAGACAAAGGCCTACAGTCAGGGACACTCTCAGGTATGGAGAAATGAAGTTTATCAAAGAAGCGTTGGAATTTCCAACAGCTTAGTGAGGTGTTGGACATGCAACCATCTTGGTCACATTGTTGTATATTGTTGTGCGATGAGGTGTAATAGTTGTAGTGGATTTGGGAAAAAATGTAAATAAATATTGGAGTACACGAGAACAACCCATGAGAAGTTTCTCATACATCTCATCAAGCAAATCCAATACAGATGAAGGAACAAATGATGAAAGGAAAAATGTTAAGAAGAAATTATGGATGAAAAAGAACGAGGAACTAAAAATAGGAGAGGTTGATTAGAGCAGGGAGTATGGATTCCAATTGGAAAGCCAAGGTTAAGGTCTCTCAAATACCTTAGCCCACCCTGGGTTCATGAGGGTGGAGGATGAACTCAAAGAAGAAAGGGTGGCTACTCCAGGCATACAAACAGGTCCTAGGATCATGCACATTAAGAGGGGGAGCAATGATTAGCATTTTGAGATGCAAATATATGGACACCCTTTTTTGTCAATGCAAAATGGGAAGAGATGAAGATAAAAGGGGAGCATGATCGCATGGGAAGCATGAGTTGTTTTCATCAATGATAAAGTGGGAGATTACTGATGAAATTTTCATTGATGCCAACAAGGACTTGTAGTGGCCCTAGAGGTTTTCATTGATTCCACCAAGTCCCTCTTGCAGTGCACAGGTATGGACGATCCCAGTATACTCACATCGAGTGTCCTCAAGCTCATACATATATGGTTTCTACTTTGAATCTCCCAGTACAAGTTTATAAGGTCAGTGTACCCACAAGGTTGGATCTTGAAGCCGCCACCTTTTGACAATGTTGAAGACCCTGTTGGAAATGATAAAGACCATTGAGATTGTGTTGAATCCCTTGTGGATGATGAAGAATCCCTGAATGGGGTGGATAAGCATTAATGACCCATTATGTTGTCATTCATGCTCTAATGGTGTCATGGTATCCTAAGAGAAGTTCTAGAAACCCTAGAGGTGATCTCATGATGGATTGTGACCCTTGGAGGTCCCATGGCATGGTTAAGGTGGTTGAAAGAACCCCACAAAGTCTCCTACTTGATAATGAAGCCTTGAAGATGTCCTTGGACCTATATTTCATGAGTCAATGGTCCTTATCCCCTTAAAGGTGTTGATGTGGTCATAGTTGACTTGATGAATATTTGGAACCCTTGATGAAGACCTTGATGCCCTTGTGCCATTCGTTAAAAAGGTCATGAACCCATTGGTTGAACTTCCACTTGATGTGGTTAGATAGCATGATGAATGCACCCACACACATAGGATGGCATGATAACACTTGGAAACTTTAGTTTGACACACTTGGTTGAATATGGATGGTGGCATGGAACCTTGATGATGGGGTCCTTGGTCATACATGTCATGGTAATGGGGTCCTTGATGAAGGCCTTGTGGCTTGTTATGCCTTTGGTGTTGATAGTGTGGTGGACACCCTATGTACTTAAATGATGTGGAAAATAATTACATATGGCAATATCTGACTCTTGAAAGAAGTGTTTGTGTGACAAATTAAAAAAAAAAAAATTAAAAAAAATTGCAAATTCAAATTGGAATACAATCTATCTCCTTAAAATAATTTATGAAAATGTGTATAAATAAAAGTTATTTTCACATCCAAAATATATAAAACAAATGTGTGTGTGTGTGTGTGTGTGTGTGTGTGTGTGTGTGTGAGAGAGAGAGAGAGAGAGAGAGAGAGAGAGAGAGAGAGAGAGAGAGAGAGAGAGAGAGAATTCATGGACTGAGGAAAATTGACTATTAGAGGGTTTCCACAATCATTAGACAGTTCAAATTTGTAGGCATTTTAGGAATGTAACTGTGGAATTTTGGTGGAGATGTAGTAGCAGACCAAAGAGACCTTTTTGATATTTTTTTCTTCTCGTCAACAGCTGTTGAAACTCGGTAATTGAGGCAGTCATATTTAGTGGATGGGGTGACTTTGGAGAAGGATAAATGACTGGTGGACTGAGGTGAATAATAAGGTTACCACAATCACAAATTTTGTAAAGGAGAAAGAGTCTGCAAATTTCTTTTCTTCTTAACATATTTTATAATTTGTACTCAAGCAGTTCTTGGGAGACCTTTCTCTTATTTTTGGGGAGATATTTTCTTATCTTTTCACAAGAGTATACCAATGCAAGTGTTGAATTCTCTCAAGCTGATCTAGTGATTTGTTGATGCTCCTAAAATTTGCAGTACTCAAACAATCATCCATCAAAAAATTTCACAAAGACTTTTGGAGAGTAAAGAAACTAAAACAGTCTGATAATTGCATACTTTTACCACAGTTCGAATTTGAAAGGTTTAAAGTTTCCACTATACAAAAATTTCTTTTTTTATGGAGTCCAATTTTGGAGAGTAAAACTCGAGGTTAAAATAATCTGAGGTTGTTGATGCATGAACAATAAGGTTTCCATAGTCATTTTCATATATCTAAGACTTTTAATAGTCTGATATTTGAAGCCTTGCAAACAGTCTAAGTTCTTCATCTTCTTTTGATGTATTAATGATGGTCACTTAGGGTTAAAATAGTTTGGATCATCCACAGTAGAATATTGAGGTAATATCACTTTAATTCAGATTGTATGATTTTTTAATGATATGATGCATACCTTGATGATGACACATGCATAATGATGCACACTCCATACACATAATGATGCATGCAATGGAATGTATATGGTGAATAATATAGTAATGTGAAGAATACAGTGTTTTCAAGAAACAAATGTATATCCTATGCTGATACTTCTGACACAAACCCTATGATAATATGATGCATGGTATGATGATGATATCGCATGTTTTGATAAACTATGATGATGTTGATATTGTATGCAGAGTGGTGTATGTATAGTATGAATATTATGCAAGAAGAAGACATACTATTCTTTATGAAAGTATACATGTAATGTTCCTTTTGATTTTTTATTAAATGACCAATTTTTTCACTTTGTTCCCCTATTTCAACCTTTGACTAGTTTTGATCTCTAGGTCTCCAAATTGGCCCAAATGCTCCTAAATATTCTGAGAGTGTGTATGAATGATATTGATAAATAAATATTAGTTCAGATATGACTTATAACCCTCCAATAACATATGAAAACTAGTTTTATATTCTGATCAAAGTAGGAGTGTTTACTAGCAATTTGGGGTTCCAATCCCCCCCCCCCACGGGTAAATGCTAGAAATGGATTCTCAAATGATCCAAAACCCACTCAAATTTATGAACAGAAGCATGTGATGTGTAAGGGAAATTTTTATAGTCTCATATTCATCATGGTTTATTTTATACAGGTTGTTACGACTCTTTCCAAAACAACTCCCAAATCACAATTTTGACCCTTGGGGAAAATGCACCAAATCTTCTCCCAATGCAATAAAGATGAGTAAAATGGATTCCAATGCTTAATTACTGAACATGATACATGAAATAAAAATTAATTAAAGTATATTCATCATAAATTTATTAGAGATACATTCCTCCATTCGAAATAACAAGCATTACCATGGCATATAACAAAATAGAGTGGAAATGGTCATTGTTTGCTCATTAAAAGTCATTTTGACATACAACTATTGGGTATTTCAAATTGAAAATTTATGAGAATGAATAAAATATCATATTTAAATTATTTCAATCATAAATATATCAGGAATATCTTTTCCAAAGAGTACAATATCTCACACAAGGCACAATCCCTCAATGAGCATGAATATGCAAAGAAAATAGTAAATGGTTGAGAGGAAGTGTTGAAATAGAATAACCCACAAGATTCTCTGTAGCTTCCACCCAGAATTATAAATTCATTAAATATCCTTTAAATACCTGAGTGTCATCTCCAAACACCAACTTGGATAGGAATATTTCACCCTCGAAATTGGCTAAGGTAAGAAAACTGGTCTTCCACTAGCTCTCACAAGTCACAAATGACAATTTCTCAAATGATCAAAGCCCTTATCTTGGTTTCTTCCTATATTTTATAAACATCCTTAGCTTTCTAATGTTCCCAATCCATCCACAAAATCAAGCCAATTCGAATTAGGGTGTGTGCTCATGATTTTCCATGTGTCCTCCGTTTCCTAGCCTTCCACCTTCCCCAAATTCGAGTTGGAGCCCATTGAGCTTCCCCAACTCCATGAGAGGTCTCTTGGATGCTATATTTATACATGACATGTCATATATGTCATATTTCAGCTTTCATATCTGTTTTGTTTCATATGTGTCATAGCATATTCATCATTGTTTTCATAGATCTAGGGAATCTAGTCCAAGTGTCTCACTAGCTCCAAAATGACTCTTCCTCTCCCATGTAAGTTACATTTCCTCCAAAATTTGGCCTATAATGCATATGTCCAAGTATATTATCCTTATAACTCATCCAAAAACCTTTATTCTTCCCATGCATTTGAAATTTCAAGAGGAGTATGCCATGTGGCACTATATTTCTAGCTTGTGTGGGCCCCATAGTCTCCATGTGTCTCCATGCTCCATTGCCACTTCAATTTTCTCTTGTATTTATTTCATAAGATAAATTATTAAATATTTATCCCATTCTTATGTCTAAACATCATTTATTATATCCTTTAATAAAATTCCAAATGTATCCATCCAACCTAGGGAACTAGTAGGATTGGTGGAATTATCTTGCTATGCAATTATTTGAAAGGGAACATTATAGTCCTCCCCATGCAAGATTGCTTGTCCTTAAGAAATTTCAGATTTGGATGATGCAAAGTATTCTACTCTTACTATGTGGCATCTTCTCTTGGTAGATCCTTCCATTTTACTAATTAGTCATTGGTAGTTCTTCTTCTCAATCTCCTTTCCCTTCTCTTCAAAATCTTTTCCGGAACAAGTGTGAGATGACCTTCATCATTCAAAGGAGGAAGTATTTCCTTGAAGAAAATGTCTATCACTTTTTCAGAACTAAACGATGATGTAACAAAAAATAGATGAGAAATTTTTTTCAATATATCCACTACCACATATATGAAATCCTTACCCAAATATTCAGGCAAACCGGTGATGAAATCCATTGAGATACTGTCCCATTTTTGCTCTGGAATGGGCAATGGTTGCAATAAACTAGATGGGAATGTAAGTTCTGATTTTTTTTAATGAAATAAATTACATCCATTCACATATTTCTGAACATATTCCTTCATCCCCTTCCAAAATAATATTTACCTTAATTGCTTATAAGTTTTAGAGATCCCTGGATGGTCAGCTAGTGGGAAATCATGTGCTTCTTGCAAAATTTTTGTACTAGAGATTGGTCTAATGAGTCCCAAATCTAAGAGCTCTTGGATGGAACTATCAATATCATATTTGAATTTATTGAGATTTCTATGAAGTAGTATTTGAATGGGTGAATAACCCTCATCCAAAACAATGTTGTGCTCAACCCCCCTATTAGGTGGTCTACCATGTGGAAGACCTTTAAAGCGATTTTCATACTTATGCAATAGTTTCTCTATCTCCTTTGGGTGTTAAAAAACCTTTATGTTTGTCTTTGTATATGTGATATGACATTCAACATCCCATTATATGTCCCCATGCCTCAATATAGATCTCATACTTTTGCAAGTCACTACTTGATTTGGGTAAGTGTGCTTCCCTCTTACAACCCTTAGTGCACCTTTCGAATCTTGAAATTTCATCTCAGGAATTTGGTAGTTTATTTTATGTTCCCATATATAATACAAACATTTCACTCAAAAAAACACATTAGTAAGAGAAACATTAACCACATAAAAACTATCAACAAAACTATAGTTACCTACGGTGACTTGCAGCTTTGGGACCCCTATTTTTGACTGTATTATGTTGAGACCGGGAATGACAAATGTGAATCCATCGGATGGTTCAATTGGTATATTCCTTTTCTACACCATATATGAATCAATGAAGTTATTTTTTTCTCCATCTACAAAAATCGAATCTCTTTGTCCTAGTACCACACCCTTGCATCGAATAGTGTGATAGCGAGGCCCTGCTGAAAGTATGACCATTCTTGCTTTGTTCGGTGAAGGCTGATTTTATTATTGTATTTCTTCTTCAAATTCTATCTCATATGCCTCCTATTGATCTGAAATTTTTCCTCCTTATTCCATACCCCCTTCATACCCGTCATTATCATAAAATACTTCTATGTATTGAGCCTTTCCCTTAGTACATTTATGCCCCAGTGTCCATGGTTGAAAGCATGTGAAGCAGAATTTGTTTCTTCGCAGTTCATCCCTTTTTAGTCCTTTATTATTCTTTTCAGATGAATCTCTTTACCAAGGATTCTTATAATGTGCATCTTTTTTCCCAGGTTTCTTTTCAAATTCAGAATTAGGCTTGGGAGGAAATTTTGTTCTAGGAAGCACATCTTGGAGATCTCTAGTCAAGCTCATTGCATCTTTTAATGTAGTGGGATTGTGGGATTTGACCAAACCTTTTAAGGGTCTATACAAACCTTTAGTTACCAATAATACTAACCTTCCCATAGACACATCAACCAACTTGATTGATAATTTTTGAAATTCCATCATATAATCAGTCAAGGTCCCAACTTGCTTCAATTGTGCTAGTTCTTTGAAAGAAAATTCTGGATCTTTTTTCTCAAAATATCTCTAGTAAACTATAAATAAATTCTCCATTTGTTTAACCTTATAATGACCCAAATTTTTCCAGACATGGAACCACCATTCATTGGAATATCCTTCCAAGTGCAATGTGGCCATTTTTAAAGCATCTTCTTCCACCATTTAAATTCAGCTAAAAATACACATCTAATTTTTGCACCCAAGTGTTAGCAGAACTTTGAGAGGAACCATAAAAAGTAGGGAGTGGAACTCTAATAATGGCACAATTTAAGTCTTTGTTTTTTTATAGATATTTCTTATCTTCCTTGTTTTTGAGTTTGTTTGCAGCAAGAAATTACTTATCCAATGGTACACTTCTTTTACAATCTTCATCCAATTTATCCCATTCTTTTTCCATTGTAGCAAGGTCACGTTGAATGTTAGGATCTTCTTTGGGTACAATAAATTTAGGTGAATTAGGCCTTGGTGTGCTTTGAAATTCATGGGGTCTATTATGAGTTCATGTTCTTGATAAAATATCCTCACCCATTGTCTTCTTTTCTTCTGATTGTGAACTACTCCTATCTCCTATTACTCCTGATTTGCTTCCAAATTGGCTAACCAACAATTCAAACCCTTTCATAAGATTTTGGTTCATGTTCTTGGTTATGTAATTAAATATAGGTTATATTATTTTAATATATTACACCTTCTCAGGATCAGTGTATCCCTTACCCTTCTTAGTCATAGTTTCAGCAGAATGTACCTCTTCTTCTACTACTTCTTCTTCTCCAACAAAAACACATTCAACTTCAAGATATAAGGGTGGTGGATTATTGATTTGACTCCTTGTTAATACCATCAGATGAAAATACCATGCTATGATACCACTTGTAATTTCCCTTTTTGAATTTTTATTAAATGACCAATTTTTTCACTTGTTTCCCCTATTTCGACCTTTGACTAGTATTGATGTATAGGTCTCCAAATTGGCCCAAATGCTCATGAATATTCTCAGAGTGTGTATGAATTATATTAATACTTAAATATTATGTTAATATATTATTTATAACCCTCCAATCACATCTTCAAACTATTTTTATATTTTGATCAAAATAGGAATCTTTACTAGCAATTTGGGGTTCCAATTCCCCCCTCGGGTAAATGCTGGAAATGGCTTCTCAAATGATCTAAGCCCCAATTTGAATTTATGAAAATAGGCAAGTGATGTTTAAGTGAAATTTTTAAATTCTCATATCCATCATGGTTCATTTTATACAGGATTTTATTACTCTTTCCAAAACAACTCCCAAATCACAATTTTGACCCTTGGGGAAAATGCACTAAATCTTCTCCCAATGGAATAAAAATGAGTAAAATAGATTCTGATGCTTAAGTACTAGACATGATACTTGAAATAAAAGTTAATTATAGTATATTCATAATACAATTATCATATATACATTCTTCTATTTGAAATAATAAGCATTACCATGGCATATATCAAAATAGAGTGGAAATGGTCATTGTTTGCTCATTAAAAGTCATTTTGACATACAAATATTATGTATTTTGACTTGAAAATATATGATAATGAATAAAAGATAATATTTAACTTATTATAATCATAAATATATCAGGAATATATCTCCAAAACATTACAAGAGCTCACCCAGGGCACAATTCTTCCATGAGCATGAATATGCAAAGAAAATTGGAAATGGTTGAAAGTGCTGCAATAGAAGAACCAAAAATATTCCCTGTAGCTTCCACATGAAATTAAAACTCCATTAAATATCCTTTAAATACCCAAGTGGAATCTCCAAACACCAACTTCGATGGGAATCTTTCACCCTCGAAATTGGCTAAGGCAAGAAAACTAGTCATCCACTAGCTCTCACAATTCACAAATGACAATTTCTCAAATGATCAAAATCCCTTATCTTGGTTTATTAATTTATTTTATAAAAATAATTAGCCTTCTAAGGTTCCAAATCCATCCACAAACTCAATCCAATTCGAATTAGGGTGTGTGCTCATGACTTTCCATATGTCCTCCCTTTCGTAGCCTTCCACCTTCCCCAAATTCGAGTTGGAGCCCATTGATCTTCCCAAACTCCATGATAGATCTCTTGGATTCTCTATTTTGACCTGAGATTTCATATATGTCAGATGGAAGCCTTCATATCTGATTTGTGCCATGGGTTTCATAGCATCTTCATCGTTCTTGTCATAGAGCTAGGGAATATAGTCCAAGTGTCTCACTAGCTCCAAAATGATTCTTCCTCTCCCATGTAAGTTACATTTACTCCAAAATTTAACCTATGATACACATAGAAAAGTGTATTAGCCTTCTAACTCATCCAATAACTTTTATTCTTCCCATGGATTCGAAATTGCAAGAGGAGGATGCCACATGGCACCAAATTTCTAGCTTGTATGGGCCCCATAGTGTCCATGTGCCTCCATGCTCCATTGCCACTTCAATTTTATATTGTATTTATTTAATAAGATACATTACTAAATATTTATCCCATTCTAATGTCTAAATATCATTTATTATCTCCCCAATAAAAATTCCAAATGTATCCATCCAACCTACAGAACTAGTAGGATTTGTGGAATTGTTCTGCTATGCAATTATTTGAATGGGGACATTACAATACAGTAACATACATTGGTATATAGGAATATACTCAGGGATGATATATAGTAACATACAGTGGTATATAGAGTGATGAATTTACAATTATCTACAATGTATAGTGTGGTGTATTGATGTATGTATTCCTATGAAGAACACGTATGCTATGTTTGTGATGTCTTGATAATTATGATGGTGCCTTGTACATGATGATTTGATGATGCTTTGATGATCAGTGAGAGTAGTAGTGACTATGATGTACATGATAAGTGAAATAGATCAACAATATTGATGAAAAATATTGATGACCTAAGAATTATGAGCAGAAGTGGTTGAGCATCATATTGATCACAATCAGAGATTGTCATCAAGCTTGCAAGAGGAATCTTTCACTTGAGGATTGGACTCCTCAAACCTTTATTAGTTGGAGCTAAGAAAATCAGGTTGGGTTCTATTACAGGAGATGGTGCTCTTTTCATCAATTGGTGTTGATTGTAATTGAGGAGATTGTAGTCTTCCCTTACCATAAATAAATATCAAAATTACATATATTCTTGTGTCTCTCTTGATGTGTTGATTGTGCTTGTGAATCATGATTGATTTAGTTGATGCGTATGATGATCTAATTGATAACACAATGTTTGATATACTCTGAGTGATTAAAATAAGTTAAAAAGTTTTAAATTGCTCACACATTGATTCATCCCCCCCTCTCAATGTGGCCATTGTGTCCAACACTTTCTTGTTCACGATGGTTCTTCAAAATGTGGATGACCTCATCGGATGTCTCTAGGTAATCTCTTGTTGCTAAAACTCTAAAATTGTTGATGACATATTCCTTTGCTGTAGGAGGTGGATACCCATATAAGGCTTCAAAAGGTGACATTTTTGTTAATGTATGATATGTGATTTTGTACCACCATTCTGCAAGGTGTAACCATTGTACCCATTAAGTTTGTCTATCGTTCACAAAATTCCTCAGGTATCCTTCAAGTCATTTGTTTACTACTTCAGTTTGTCCATCTGTCTGGGGTTGGTACAAGGTATTCCTAGTTATTGAATTCCCAACTTGGTGTAACAATTCTTTCCAGAAGTTGCTGGTAAATTTGGGGTGCCTGTCACTAACAATAACCTTGGGAAACTTATGGAGCTTAAATATATTCTTTACATAACTATCGACATATCAAATTTATTTTTCTTTGGATGAAATACTCATAAAATGAGCATATTTTGTTAATCTTTCAAAGACTACAAATATACTATCCTTTCCGTATGATGTAGGAAGGTCGGTGATAAAATCCATGGATACCTCAGACAAATTTTTGGATGGAATTAGAAGGGGTTCTAGGAAACCGAGAGGAGACACCATTTTGAACTTATTCCTTTGACAAGTATCACATTCAACCACATATTTTGGGATATCGGTCTTCATTCCCTTTCAAAAGAAGGATTGGAGGATATTGTAGTATGTTTTAAAGAAACCAGCATGGCCTGCTGTTGGGGAGTCATGGTTCTCTTTTGAGACTTTAGTTTTGAATTTTGATGAACTGGGTAAATATATTATTTGTTTGTACCATAATATGTCTTTTTCCCATGAATATTTGGAGTTTGTTGCTTTGTTGTTTTCAACTTATTCAACTAGATTCTTTGTCTCTAGATCTTTCACATACTCAATTTGTACTTCTGAAATCCATTCATGAATAACTATGGATATCGCACATAATGAGGCATCACTCTCATGTTTTCTTGATAAGTTGTATGCAACCCTATTCTCCTTACCTTTTTTATACAAAACGTCGAAATCAAAGACTTGAATTTTGCTTACCCATTTTTGATGTTTGGGAGAGGGATTTTTTTGAGTTAGAAAATACTTCAGGCTATTTTGGCCCATTTTAATTTTTTTGGGATCGACCTTAATGTCGTCAGCTGAAACAATGTGCCCCAAAAATTCTATTTTTTTTCTTCTGAAACTACATTTTGATTTATTAGCATAAATTGTTTTTCTTCTAGACTCAACTTCAATATTATTTCTATGTGCTTGAGGTGCGAGTTCCAATTTTTACTATGAATAAGGATATCATCAAAAAACAACATCAGAAACGTCTTTAGGTAGGGGTGAAACAAGTCATTCATTACTGCTTAAAATGTTGCCGGAGCGTTGGATAATCCAAATGACATCACTCAAAATTCATATAAACCTTTGTGGGTGCAGAACGTTGATTTCATGACATCTTCTTCTTGAATATGGATTTTGTAATATCCTAATTTTAGGTGTAGTTTATGAGAATACCTTGCACGATGTATCTCATCCAACAGTTTGTCAACAAAGGGAATGGGGAATTTTACTTTTATGGTGACTTTGTTTAGAACTCGATAAATAATGCAAATTCTATACAATCCATATTTTTTCCTAATGAGTATGACTAGAGCAGAGAAGGAACTCTTACTAAGTGTGATTATTCCAGCGCCTAATAGTTCCTTCACCAAATGCTTGATCTCTGATTTGTTCTTGTCAGATTATCTCTATGGATTTTTTCTTATTGGAGTTGATCATGACATTAATTCGATGATGTGATCCCTAGAACATGGGGGTGGGATACCATGAGGAGGTTTTTGGAATATGTCACTATGTTCCCCCAGGAGTTGTTCTAATTCATGTGGATCAGGATTTTGACTTTTGTCGGTTGTCCCTTTTAAAGCATAACAGAGTGAGAAGAATTCTTGAGCTCCCTTTTTATCATCTTTTCCATTTTATTGGATGATAAAATTTGGGGAGGGAGGCATTTAATCAATAAATATTATATTTCCTCCCATTTTCATAAAAACTTATAAATGGTTCTTGTAATTTTAATTCGACTATCCCCAATGTTTCCAACCATTGTGCCCCTAAAACAATGTCAACCTCTCCAATTTCCATATCATATGTTGGCAATCTTAGCTTGTATTCATTTATAGGTAGTTATACTTTATGGAATTTACCATTGCATGGTGTGATATTATTTGTTGGTATCAATATTTGGATGGTGGAGGTAGGGTAGATGAATATGTTTAATTGTTTTATACCCTGGAGTCTATGAAGTTGCATGTACTCCCATTATCGGCCAACATTGTCACCTTATTGTTCTTGATATGGATAAACAATTTGAGAGCTTGGTGTTGAGATATACCAGTCATTGTATCCACTAAGAGCATTAGTGTGATGTTATCCCCCTCTTCTCTAGTATCATTACTATCTAACTTCATGTCATAGGAAGGTACATTGCTTGATTCTTCATCATTATTGTCATCATTACTACTTTTTTTGCAATAAAATAGATTCTTATTTTTTCACTTATGTCTTAGACGTCAGTTGAGGGCATTACATATATGACACTGATACTAATCTTTGTTTTTTATTTGTTATTAGTTGGGGTGGGATATAAATTGAAGAACAATGTGATTTTAGTTTTTCTTCAATTAGTTTTGTTATTTGATGATATTGTTCCACACATTTGACATCTAATAACTTAATCTCATCGAGGATACTCTGTTTTAGTCCACCAATGGAAATTTGAAGGATATGATCTTTAGGTACATCTTAGATAGAAGTGGATAGCACTAACATATTATTAAAATATTCACCCACAATTCAATCTTGTTGTAACCGAGCGATCTTATTGTAGTATTCGGCTTCATCCATATCTTGAAAGCATTTAAATTTTTTTTTCTTCAAGGTATCCTAGTCTCTCACTAATATTCCTCCTTTAATTGTAGAGTCCCACCATCAGAACCAATCACAAGTTGTTTTATCCCTGTACATTGCCACAACATTTAGTTTGTCGTCATCACCATATATGTTGTACATTTCAAAATATTTATCGATTTTGTTGGCCCAATAAATCTTGTCATGATTATTTTTCCATCAAGTCTTGGTAAATCGATCTTTATTTTGTGTACGTTGTTGGAGACTTGGTTTGTATGTGTGTTATGGATTCCTTTAACTAGGTATGTCAATGACTTCATTTCCTTATTCATGTCATGGACTTCCTCCTCTTTTTTCTCTATACTTGTCAAAATCTTTTGATATTTATTTTCGAGATATTCCTTATCTGAGGAGTTCCAATCGGTATTTCTAGTGTTCATGTTGCTAATCTTGGACTACGGATAGGTTAACTTTTAAATATTTAAAATTACAATAATAATAATTATTAATAATATTATTATTTAAGAAAATTAACTTTAATAGTTTGAAAAAAAATTTAATATTAAAATAATAATAATTAATAATAATTTTTTTTTTAATATTATATTTTTTCTTTTAGGGTTTGAATATGGAGAGGAAAAGATAACACGATGGGGGAATAACAATGAGGTGATAGTAGTGATGGGGAGATATCACAATAAGGAGGAGATAGTGGTGAGGAGATGATAGCAGTGATGGGTACTAGAATCAGTAAGATGGAAGAATGGGGACAGGGAGAGGGATGTGGCAGAAGTAGGATATAGTGGAAGGGCTAGTGCAGAGAATGAAGAACACCAAGATGGAGATCACTGAGCTCTAATTCCTACTTGGAATGTATATTCCAAAATATATCATTTATTTATTGAATTGATGGTTTTTACAAGGATTACAACGTGACTTTATATCCCTGTAAATGATGTGACCTATTAAGTTGTTCATTAATAGATAGCAAATTACTAACTAAGTTATTAAACTATTCAATTTTTTTACAAAATATGAAAGGTATTAAGACTTGAAATATTAACCATAGATGTATAGAGCAGATCCAAACATGTGTAAAAGAATTCCAAATATTTCTAACATCATACATAACCAACTAGTGAAAAATACACAAGACTTGAAACAAATAGAAACAAGTGACACTGCATAGGAATCCAAGGAGGAATCAACTAGTGAACTTGGGGTTTGTATAGTCGTATGAAAAGGATGGGTAAATGGTATGGATGATGTAATAAATGCATATCATCCTGAAGTATTACTTAGAAATCAGAATCTGAATCTTTTGAATGGAGTGAGAAAGATCCAAATGAAGTCAAGTCATGAACTAGTGAAAAAACACAAATGTTGGAAGATGGATCTAGTGGACTAATAGATTGTTTATCCAAGGAAGACACTGAGATTTATTATTCTGATATATCAGAAAATGAATATATATCAGAGAATTGAGAAAAGAATTTAACTTTGTCACTCAAGGCATAGATTTTATTACCTTGGGACTGTGCATTGTGACAATGTCCTAAGAATTCAACAAGATTCTCTAGTTCATCTCATACATCAATGTTATGCATCTCAAGCAACTTGACCATTATGTTCATTTTATTCTTTAAATATTTCTTCTTAGAGTGAAACCTTTGCTGCAATAAGAACACTTGGATGAGCTCCCTTTCTTCTTGAATTTCTTCATTGAATTCGAACCTTCCTCTATAGGATTTGAACACTCATTTTCATCATTTTACTTTGGCTTTTTCTCTTTCACTTTTTAATTTTCCTTTGAATTTGCATTATTACTTCCTTGAACTATAAGAGCATGATTCGTGCTTTTGGATATTTTAAGAGGTCCCATATGAATCAATTTTTCTTGCTCTTGTGTAAGTGGATCAATGAATGCGCTAAAATAAAGAATTTTCCAATTCAAAATAGCAACCCTAGAAGCGTGGAAAGTTGACACAAAAACTGAGTATCCAGGACCCAATTTTGAAATGATGGAAAGAATCAATTGGTCTTCCTTCTTCTCAATCCCACATTGTTTAAGAAAAATAATAAGTGACTTGAATTTGGTGAATAACCCATCCATGGATTAGAACCTACTTCAACTCAAAGAGATTAACTCGTTCTCCCGGATCGATGTGCTCTTATCTCATCTTGTACTCTAAAGAGAGAACCAAGTTTGGTCCATACTTGTTTTTGAGTGGTCAAACCATCAAAATGAAAAGGTGATCCAAATAACTTGAGAGATAAATCAATCCATAGGATTCATCCATTCTATTAATGCACTTGTCTTTCTTAACAACAACATTTGTCTCATTCTCTAAATCTAAAGAAACTCTATAGAGACCATTATTGTGCAATAGAATGCCAAAATTGGCCTTCCATTCATGATAGTTGAAAGGGATTCAAAATCATGGTTAAATAAAAATCCATTATTATTTTTTGTTTCTCTCTTGGAGATAATCTCTCAAACATGATCAAAATAAACTAGAAGAAATACTTTGTAAGATCAATCAAGCTCTTCTTCAGAGAGGGATTGGATGCTTGATGCGCTTTGATATAGAGTGCTTTGAGCTCCTTAAACTCTGGTAGCATGTAGAACTTGATAACCTGATAGGTATGATACCATGTATAAATTGAAGCTATGATATAATGTGTAAGTACATGATGTAGATCTAGATACAAGATATTTCTCACAACCATGCACAAGAAAAATAGAGAGAGGAATAATGAGACCAGACACAAGAGAAGTGAAGAATGATTGGAGGATATTCCATGTATTATTGGTCAATGATAGTGTACATAAATAATACATCCTTCAGAGGTAAAATTGATTCTCTTAGGATAAAACTCATGCTATCTTATAAAGAACACTTACCAAATATGAAAATCCCCCATAGGTGACTAAATCACTTTCCAAATTAGTCCAAGAGCTCCTGAATTGGCTAAAGCATGAGTGAGTGATGATGAGTGATGAAAAAGGTTTCTATCCATGGAATATGGAGAGAAAATCATAGAGGATTGGTTTGCCATAAAAGATAACAGTTTCCTAGGTGACTAGACTTACCTTATCGACAGAAAAGCAGGAAAACTAAATCTCAAGGAGGAAATGTCAAGAAGGCACAATTACTAATTTGGGAAGTCAATAAAGCTGGAATAATCTATCCAGAATTGGTATAAAGGTGTACAACTACCTAGTCTAGAACATAGGAAATTATCTAGAAATGATTCATTAGCCTTATCCTAATTATGGAGTGGATTTATAATATTCTAACTATTTCAACTAGTATTCCACCATACATCTAAGGTCCTAGTGTGGAACATAGTGTTGGAATGGGGGTAATGTCATCCCCTTTCAATCCATATCTGTTCAGAGGCGGTCATATTTCTCCTTCTATTTCATTTATTGGGGGATGGTAACCCCCTTCGTCCGATCCTCATAATAGTTTTCATCTTGTTAGGGGTGGTGGTGGATATGTGAATGTTGGGTCTATGGCTTACATCCCTCTGGTCATCCCATATTCCAATACACCTAATCCATCAAATGCATTTCTCATGATGAATACTCTTCATATTCCAAGTGGGTGCTCGAGAAAAAATAATCCATCTGGTTACATTGTTCTCCCATCATATGATGTCCTTGTGTCTATAGGTTACGTTCCTACCCAGGTGTCAGGGGGGTCAGCCAATACTCCAGATGAGAAATTTTGTTTATATGGTTCCACCGTCTCAAGGAATTCCCCATATGCAAATTCCCATGCATCCTTACATGGGTCATATGGGAGGAGTTTATTATGCAACTAGTGAAGGTCATGGAGTTTACTAAAACTCATCGTATAAGAACAAATATTTCTAGGGAGCATGAATTAAATGGCACAACTTAGGCTCTCATTTTTAGCTATGTTTAACTTTCTTGATCTATCCAAAATCACAAATGAACCAGTGTGTCATGATTGGACATGGCCTCATGTTCCCACTAAAATCCCTTTAGATGTTTCAAAGTTTGAGGTAAGAGTGGAGAGGATCCGAGTGATCATGTTATGAATATTCATCTATGATCCTCTAAGAATTCATTGAATCATGATTCTGTTCAATTATAACTGTTTCAACACATCCTCATGGGCTCAGTCATGAAATGGTATATAGAGCTTCTTAGGGGCACATACCGAATGTTTAATGACTTGACCATGGTCTTCCTTAATCACTTTCAGTTGTTGGTTCACTACGATGCCGATACCAAACCCTTGTTGACCTTTCAGCAAGAAAAATCCACCCATATTGTTGACCATATTCAAGAGTGGCATAGGAGAAAGTGATTTATTAAGGCCAACATTCCACCATAATTATTATTGGAATGGTTCCTATGTCCTTACGACCTCATATCATGAAGGATATTTTGACATATGGAGTGGCAACTGAGGAATAGGCCACTTTTTGAGCTCATCGGTTAGACTTGACTTATGCTTAGTATGGGATCCCTTATGATACTATCCCTGACACTCCAAGTAAAATCATGATCACAAGTTTAAACCTATGCCACATGTCGATGGAATCATTGGCTCTGTGAGTGCGAACTTCATAGACCAGATTTCACATCAAATTTAGAATTTTTCACTTAACCATCCTATGGATGGACAATATGGGGCTTCGTCCACCTCCACTGAATCGACAGGTGTACATTCTATGTAATTGTTGAACCAGAAGGGTAACCAGCAACCTGGGAAGAATAGGAAAAATGGGAGGAATAATAAGAAAGGTGGGAATAAAAAAGAGGATGTTAATTATGGGAAGAATGATAAAAATGTTGGGGGGAACAATAAGGATAAATGGAAGGTCAAATTCCCATGTAAGCTTTGTGGAGGATACCATATTACATACTTCCTCCCTAGAATTGATGAGGCCTCAAAGTTCATCGCACAGATCCTAGTTGTTCTTATTGTTTCCATTCCACATAATCAAAACATGACTTCAAGGACATCATCCACCGAAAGTGGTGCTAGTGGGAGTCAAAAATCGCCGGGAAAAGAAAGTGGTCATGGTTGTATCAATATGATGTCAGTTTTTCATGTTGTAACCCATTCACATGATTATGGTCTATCGCAACCAACCATGGGTAAAGAGCCTATGCCTATGGATATTCCTTTACATATTGACAAGACTTAGGCTATACCATGCATTCCTAAAGGGATATTGAGGCATTCATGGAATAATCCCAATGCTCGAGCCGCCCACCATTATTCTATCATTGAGAATTTGGGCTAGAATCCCTGTGTGATGTCATATTTAGAGGTGCTTCATACCTATCCCTTACAGACGAAAGCATTTCTAGTTTCTTTATGGGAGACTAACCTAAGCAACCCTAGTGTTGTCTAGTTCAAGAGTCATGGTATCCAGCCTTGCTTGCATTACCATGTGTCTTTTCAATTCCATGTGCAGTGTTCGAACAACACTATTAAATGTACAATTATTGATGAAGGTGTTGCGACCTTTGTGATGTCTCTTTCATATTGGAAAGGCCTTGGCTCTCCTGTTTTGTTTAAATCCATGACTATGCTGACAAATTTTGATGGACATTCCTTTAGACCCAATGGAATTATTACTTCCCTTCATGTATGGCTGGGGGGGAATACCATGTCAGTCGAGTTTAAGGTGGTTGATTTTCCCCTTGACTATAATCTATTACTGGTCCAGAAATGGATTTATTCCATGAAAGTGATCATGTTTTTTGTTTTCCCAACAAAGATAGAATAATGACAATCGATCAATTATCATTTCATAATTTTGGTTCCTCTGCATCATAGAGTCGCACAATCATAGTAACTGATAATTATCAGCCAACAAATGAGAACATTGGTGTTGAAATGTATCCTTCATTAATGGGAACCTTTAATTTTTTGGCACCTATTCTAACTATTGATTCTATGCTCGGTGGTATTCCATCACCTTTGATTCCAGTCTCATTTTGTACCGTCTATTTGAGTGATCCTTGAATTCTCCCTTCTCTGAGTATTTTGGATGAATGTACAACACCTAACAACATAGAAATGTCATTGTCTACAGCATATATCTCTTACCAAGACATATTATATATCACTGCAGGCCCTAACCCTTCCCCTTTGCAGAAGGGAGAGTAGGATCACCTAGTTCTGCTTGCTTGGGTGGTTGTTTCATCACGCTCACATGACTACCTCAATGACACTTTTCCTTTTTATGAATATATTATCAAGACCATGACTGGTCCGAAACATCCCTGGGAAGAGATGCATCATCGATTCTACTTCCTCCTAGAGATCAAGTGGAATGAGCGTGGTGAGTCTCAAATGACCTTAAGTGAGAAATTTGGTCATACCATGATCACGTTAGGAACTCATGGTATATATTCCAAATGGAACATGGAAAACATATCACCAATCAAATTTTCTCGAACCCCTATTAAGATAGAAAACATTTATACCGATGTTGATTTTTCACCAAAAGAAATTCAAACATACACTAAGCTATTTAAGGAATTTTGTGATGTATTTTCTTGGTCATATGAAGAAATGCTAGGGATTGATCCCTATATTTTTGAACATTAAATAAAAAAAGTATCCAAATTCTAAATGTGTTAGGAGACGTTTACGTGATATGAAACCTCCTAAGGCGCCTTCCATAACGATTGAGGTAGAGAAGGTCCTGAAGGATGGCTTCAGCTACTTGATTCCCTTAATAGAATGGGTATCGAATCTCATTCATGTATATGAAAAGTAGGGTACCATCCATGTGCGTACTGATTTTAGAGGTCTTAAAAGAGACTATCCTAAATACAACTTCCCCACACCATTTGTTGATCATATTTTATATGAATGTGTGGGAAGCGAGGAATTTTCATTTATGGATGATCTTTTTGGATATAATTAGATCCAAAATAAACCCAATGATCAACATAAGACTACATTTATATTCCCTTGGGGTACTTTTGCATACCGAAAAAATCCTTTCATCTTGAAAAAATCCTACGCTACTTTCAACGGGAAATAACCTTTTCCTTTCATGAACTTAAGTGTATTATTGAAGTCAATATGGATGACCTCGCTGCTCACTCTCATCTAAGAGTGGATCATCTAACACATATTCATTTGGTATTTTAAGGATGTCGTCGTTATCAAATTTGTTTGAAACAACAAAATTGCATCTTTTGTGTTAGGAATTGTTAATTATTGGGATTCATTATATCAAAGGAGGGGATTAGGATAGATCCATTGAATATAGAGGCAATACTTTGATATCCTTACTTGAGCACAATTAGATAGCTTCAAAGTCTCCAAGAGATGGCTAATTTCTTACGTAGTTTTGTATTGAATTATGCCAATTTGACCAAAGGTTTTATGCACTTATTGCAAAATGATACTCCATTCCTATAGGATGAGGGAGCCCAAGAGTCCTTCGATGATATTAAGAAATATGTGGCATCAGCCCCTTTGCTTATTCCACCTGACTATGCTAGATATTTCTTGTTGTATGTGTTTGTGTCTCAAGAGACGATTGGTATGGTTTCTGTTCAATAGGCTGACAAGATCCAGGAGCATGTGATTTATTATGTTAGTAATATCATCAAAGTAGAAATTTGATATACTCATGTTGAGAAGTCGGTCTTAGTGACTGTTCATGCATTTCATCGATTGAGACACTACATATTACATCGCTAGACTATGGTCATAGCTCATATCAATCCATTTTAGTTCATCCTGACTAAGAGAATATAGCGGGGATATATAATAAATGGATTGTAATCGAACAAGAATTGGACCTTGATTTTGTTTCGGAAACATAAAATAATTCTTTGAACTTCATGGATTTTATGTCAGATCTCTCCATGCGGGATGAGTACATTATTCATGAAGACTTGTTTGTTGATGAGAATATTTTCCTCATCCTATCTATGGACCCAGTGTATGGTGATATCATTGTCTATATATAGACTTTGAATACCCGTTTGCATATCTTGAGAGACGAGCAACGATGCTTACATCATGATGCTAAGAACTACCTTATCATTAGTGACACTTTGTATCACCCTGGGGTGGACTATTTATTGTGGAATTTTTTGACTCACGATGAGGCTATGGTCATGCTTACTATCATGGAGGGGCATGTAACGGTCATTTATACGGGATTTCTACAACTCACAATATTTGGAGAGAAGGTTATTATTGGCTGTCAATATTTAAAGATTGTTTTAATGCCTCCAAGGGATGTCACCCTTGCTAGGTGTTCTCTTGAAACATGCGCTAGCATCCTTCCCAGTTACACCCTATTGTCAATTGGAATCACCTTAGTATAATGAGTCTAGCTTGGATTCCGTAGACTATGAGGAGGGACAACAACTCTAGGACTAAGGCTCAGTATCCTGTCAAAGAATAAAGTGCATATAATACTAGCGAACTTGAAATTCTTGGTACAACCTAGCTTGAAGTCGGTCATCCTATGTTTCATGCTACCCAACAAGGAAGTGATCCAATCATATATAATGGGCCTCATACATTCTACTACATAGAACATGAGAGATCTTTATTCCTGATGTAGTGATGCCAATCCTGCTATTCTAGACATAACTATAGTGATCACTTTTAGACTGATATCTATATTGCGTTGATGGGAACTTGCATTCCCACCTTCTCAATGTCGGGAATGCAATATAAAGCTATATTCTCATCAATAATAATTCAACCACCTTTTGATGAGCCATAAGGATTATTACCTCACCTAGATGGGATAGTCCGGTAATAAAATAAATTCCTCCCATCTCTATTTTGAATGGAATCCTATCTAGAATGAATGCCGCAGTCTCTAGATCCCATTAGCTTACAAACATTTCTAGTAGTATTAATTTGCCCATTAGGCTCCCAAGGTTATAATACTAGTATATCCCACATCTTTGTAATGCTTTTTGGGTAATTAAATCACTGTGCACAACTATATCAATGCCTTCATGCTCTCTCTCCCTCCATTCAACCACCATCCTACAAAGGAGAAGAGGTTTTGTGAGGTTTTTGATTTAAAAAACAAGGTCAATGGCCTTATATATGGGTCGCAATGTTGATAGGTGTGTGGCCACACGGGGACACTTCTCTTTTCCCATGAATATATGGCCCTATACGCGAACTAATAACTTGTCACCCGCATGGGATGAGAAACCCAATTTCCATGGTTTAAAACTTCAAAATTCACCATGAAAACTTCAAATTAAAGTAATAAATTGAAATATCATGGGATGATGAATTACCTAGTCTTGACAGTTGTGGATTTCGTGGATCGTTGCTAGGGAAATACGCATTTGAAATCCGAGGGTCCAAAGAGCTCTAAAAACACTATAAGGGGTAAAAAACAAATGGTATGGTAAATGGTTAATTTTTTACTATTTACTAAAAACATTTACCCACTTTCCTATAGTTTTGACCTTCTATTGGTTATTCACAACTATTTTGGACTAGTATTGTTGTGCAAGGTCCCTTTTTTATGCAGTTTTCGTTGAGCCTTAGTGCATTTTGACTGTTTCCAAGCTTATTCATGCCCATGACAGGTATAAAATTGGAATTGGCATATAGGATAAGATCATATTCTGCATGCATTTTTGCATTATCTCATGACCATGCAATATTAACCATAGGTACGATTTGGATTCTTAATGACATGGAACCATCCCGCTGCTAGTAGAAGTGTCATTATGTAAGTGGTAGAGCTTTATTGACCATGGGTACCCTAGTTAGAACTCGTTTTCCATGTGATTCCTGGGTTGAGATTCCTCCTTATTGCTAAGAGTAGCTTGTAGCCCCGCAATGAATTTGAATGGAAACATCATGTTCTTTCTCATCTATTATGGTGGCTATTTCTCTCAAGGAATCCCACTTTATATCAAGTTGTAAATGCATTGCATCTATCTACTTTCCTTAT
Organism: Pseudotsuga menziesii; assembly: GCA_001517045.1. Lineage (NCBI taxonomy): Eukaryota > Viridiplantae > Streptophyta > Pinopsida > Pinales > Pinaceae > Pseudotsuga > Pseudotsuga menziesii. The sequence goes on from LPNX010091425.1 coordinate 169,408, forward strand.
TGATCATAATGTCAGCTCTCTGCTTCACTCTTATAAGACATATTGCACGAGCTTGTCTCAATTCTATGAAAGCAGAGCCTCTCATTAATCCTTTGTATATTGATTGCCCAATATCTGAGAGGAAACATTCCCCTAAATATACCTATTCTTTACGCACTTCATTGCATTGAGCATAGGTATGTTCCACAACTTGGAACTAGAGTTTTTTAATGCGACATTTGTTTCCTCTCCTTTGTAATATAAGAACATTTTATTCCTTTTCAATATTTATACTATGGAAAAGACCAAAAAATTGAAAAACATAAAAAGATGGACGAGAAATGATATTTTCCTATATTGGTAGTTGTTGTGTCACCTTCAAACATAGCTCACTTTATAGGTCCATTCATCGTGGGTCGGGTTTTTAGTATTATCTTAGTATTTGTACTCATTATTTAGATATTTATCCACAAACTAGTTAAGCTTATTGTCACTATGGAGCCTTTGCTAATGCCTCCTATGTCACAGAGTTGTACCATTTTTCACATTGAGTCTATGTTTCCTAAGTGTCTCCATCTATCTCATGTTCTTTTTCAAAGGAGGTTAGTCTGAGTCATCCATTCCTTAGTTATATTGAATCTGCATGTCATTTATGCCCAATACATCATAGAGTTGTGGTCCTACTTAGCACCCTAGTCCTACTTTCATCATTGTTAGGTGACCTTAAACTCAACAGATGACGTCTCATTATTGGTTTCCCTTTCACATGGTTACCCAAATGCAAGTAGCATGTGAAAGAGTCCCTATCTGAGTGGTTTCCCTTATGTTTGACGACAAGAAATATATTCACACAATGGGATTCATCTCATTTATTAGATTCCATTAGACCTTATTGGTGGTTTCCTCGCCTCTATCAGTAGTTTTAATCATTGGATGTTATTCAGAGTCTCTCTTTCACATGCTACTTGCATCCACTATGAGCGATAGATGCACATAGTTACTTGTTCATGTGCATCTTATTCATCTGATTTATTCCAAATTATCCAAACCTGTTGTGTACCTCATTTTTGTTGATAAGGGATCCAATAATTCCCTCCTTCCAATAGATTCCATTCCATTGACTTCAAATCATTTATTTTGGAATTGGATCTAGAGTTAGTTGAGTTCCTTGAAACTTTCACTCATCAATCACAGGTTCTCTCGTCATTGACAGATTTGGGAATACATCAATGTCCCCTCATTGATGGATTCTTCAAGTGTTTGGCCTCAACACCTATATTCACACTTGTTGAATGCACTCAGTACATTAACACATGTTTTCATCATTAGTGGGATGCCTAGTATCAGTTAATGATATAAATCAATGACCGGTAATCAAATGATGTTTCATCATGTTCAACCTCAACACCTCTATTCACATGATGGGACATGTACCATCGAAAGTTTGTATAGAAGACCTTAGAGTATGAAGGAATTCGATATATGCTACTACCTTAGTCATGACAGTACCTATGGGATTTTAGTTCTCATACCAGAAGAGTGTACTTTATTATGTACAAGATTTCTTCATTCAGTATGGATACCAAACTCCACTATGTATTGTACATGGTTGTTACCACTTATGACATATGTCTATTATTCCTATTCATTTCCATTGTACTTATATGTATGCAAAACTCCTATATCTACTCCAGATTTGTAGTCGTGTATATAGAGTTATCATTGTATTATGCCGACGAGTGGCTAGTTGTTCCACCTAGATCTTGACTACCCTACTCCTGGTATTATTATAATGTATTTCAGTCATCATGTACTCCTATGACCTAACACATTCGGGGGCAACTATTATAGTGTGATTTTCCATACCTCATGCATCATGCCTTGAAGGCCTTCTCTTTCCATATGTAGAATCATTATACCCCCTTAACTCACTATAGCCTTGATGCTTCAATTTAACCCTTGAAAAGAAATTTTTGATGATATATGTGGTTCATCGGTTATACAACTCGCATATATCCATATTGCACCATTAAATCCTGCATACATCGGGTTTTGTGCTAAAAACCAAAATATATTTTGATTTTTCCTCATCAAGCAATAAATACCATGATACCTGGTCTTCCATATGCCAGCAAACGCTCTGATTCGACCCTCCATTTCCCATTTGAGGGCTATATATTGATCCATTGTGAAGAATTAGAGAGAGGAGAGACTTTGAAAGTAAGGAGACTATAGCAAAAAATTTCCCCATTGTCATATACTTGAGCCTGCATCCCTTTGTCCTTGTTGATAGAAACATTTGTGTTTATCTCCCAAGATCTCCATTTCCTTCATGATATTTCCTTGCTATGGAGGATTGAAGTGGTGGAGTCCCAGGAAAAGAGACTCAGTTTCTCAGTTCCAACGAGGTACCGACAAAGGTTTCCACATTGTATCTCTATTTTTACATTAATATAAATATCCATTTCTCGTCTAAATTTTAGGTGCAATTGTTTATATTTATCCATGGGTGTAATTTATTTAAATATGTTTAATGGATTATGCTAGATTGAATACTAACATTTAATATATTTTTTTCTTAGATATATATTTTTTGTTGAGGGAAAATTCTAGGGACAAGATTTTGATCATGAGCTCAAGGGTGGTCATATTCAAACATCCAGTTGAGATACGGTTTATGTCCCTTTGGTGTTAGTTTCTTTAAGTTATTTATCATACTTGAGAATGGATGTGATTTATGGTGTCGTACTATCTATTGTGGTCCACCCCAAACCATAGGAATATTTTATCTGTAACACAAAGCATGCACCGTAATGTTTTTCTAGATGACTCTAAATGCCATGGTGCTTCCTTACACCACTGCAAAAAGGTATTAGAATAGGATTAAATTATCATTACCTCTTTGTTTTTGTATCTTCCTTGAATTCAAACCCAAAAATTTGCTAGAAATGTCCTTCAATCAAGCTATAAATGTTTCAAGATATGAGTTGATATTTTTGGTGTCAGTGTTGAGTGTACTTCAAAAATTTGGTAATACATTGATTCCTTTGGTATCTAATTGGATATAACATTAAATATTCATTAGGGTTGTAATATTGTTAGCAATTGCTTGCTATGGTTCAAATCTCATAAACATTGCCAACTCACCTCCAAAAGGGACAAGACTCTAATGGTCATAGTTTAAAACTAATCATGATCTCATTGAAGTCTTTATTACATGAAGTTAATAGAAAGTATGTTGAAGTTAGTGGACTCTATGATCAATGGCATCATCCTACCGCTAAGAAAGAGGTAATTAAAATGTTTGTAGGTTTGGATCTAGGTTAGAAAGTCACCATTAACCATGATATTTGGCGCATCTAGTGTCATAATGGAGGAAGGCTTAAATGGGGAAGTCACCATTGTCGAGTAAGAACAAAAGAATCTATATGTTGTGATTAATCAATTTTGTTTCTTACCATGCCCATTCCTATTTGCAGTTACACTAGAGTGGCTCAACATTGTTATAGGCTTAGTGAATTCATACACAACCAATAGATTTGCATTCTTCAAGCAATTAGTTCCATCGAGTTAAATATGGGAAACATTAGTCCTCTCATCAGGAATCATTGTGAAATTAGGAAGAACTATTGTAGAATGAATTGACCAACCACCTTGTTGCTACGGCCTCCAACATTTTCATGTGCAGTACTATCGTTCTTATTTTTTTTACTGATTCGTGGAAAGACCCATTGATCGCTAGTCACTATATGTCCCTCGAGGGACATAACAAGTAAATAAGAATAATGTTATTATTTAAGAGTGTTAAATGTATAACTAATCATTGATAATAGGAAGACATATTCAAAATGTTTAAATGGGGTTGTGGAAAGCATGATTATAGTATTTTCTTTATAGGTGATATATAGCAATATTCTCCATCTCTTACTTGATACATATGTATTAGTAATAATATTAATATGTCTATGTATATACTACAAATTTAGCATATTAATTATATTTTTTATATATAATGTAATTTGGATGTGTACTAAACACATTAATTTTATTATTAATGTGGTCGTTACTTATTATCATCTATAGCATATTCATATGATCAAAACTATATATTATTAAATATCAATAACTATATTTTTCATACTTGGAACAAAAATTCCTAATAAATAATACATATATAGTGAATAAATAGTAATGTTTACTAAAAAAAAATAAAAAGTGTTATTTAAATTTCTTAAATTAAAGTTTTGCTTTTATTTAGTAGATTTTTCAATGGTTTTGAATAAACATCTAAATGAATCTATATTAAAAATTATACATTAAATATGCATTTCAATCAATAAATAAAAATATAAAAATTATAATATAAATGTACATTTTAATGGTTAAATAATATCCTAACGAATTATTAACATTTCCTTAAACTTTTTGAAGATATTTACTTCAGCCTTATGCCTCAAATATTCTCTTCTTATATTCTTCTTACAATTCTCTCAAGTCTATTTGTCTTCCTCTCGTTTGTCTCGTTCTCTCTCTAGTCTTCTATCGTACCTCATTTCCATCAACCTGTTAGTGATCACATTCTCTACTCTAAGTTTATTCTTTCAAGAACTTTCATTTATTTTTAATTACTTTACTTATATTTTCTATATTCTTTTATCTTTATTTTTAATTACTTTACTTATATTTTATATATTCTTTATAAAAAGCGTCTAAGATTTTGTGATATATAAAATTGAGAGAATTTATAAAAAGTGTCAAAGATTTTGTGATATATAAAAGGAATAACCTATCGACCCGACCATTTGCACCAATCCGACGCCCAATAGAGCATCGTCGTTGCCTAAATGGAGCCCTGGTCGTCTGATTGGTGCAAATGGTCAGGTTGATAGGTTATTCCTATATAAAATTGTTCTCTCATTTGAAAGAGGTCGATCAAAGCCCATATACGTGACCAAAATCCTACAAAATGATCAATGAAGCGATATATTTTGATCGAGCACTTAATTTGTAGAATTTTATCCCTTTTACTATAAGATTCTCTATAGATGAAACATTCTAAGGGTGAAATCTCTTCATATTTTTCATCTTAGGTGATGGACTTAAGGTTATCATATTCCTCAATGAATCATTTATCAGATGCCATATCATTTTCATAGTTTGATTTCATATAATAGGCTTAATTTAATTTGTTTTAAATCTTATACTCAATTTTTCTCTCATAGTTTGGTTTGAAAGGTGTTTAGAGAAAATTCAATATCATACAAAGTTTGAAATCAAAAAATTATAATAAGATATGTGGAATGCAAGTGGTTTTTCTAGTTTTAAAATTTATTCAAATAGTTAGAAAAATTTTGGTAGGAACACTAATATGTATAAATGAGATTGAAATATTAATGGATCAACTTAAAAAAATAGTGAAAATATATAACTAAAAATGTGTAATTGTGTGTGTGCATGCACACACACATGCGAGTCTGTGCATGATCTGTTGTTTAGTGTTGATCATCCTTCTATAATTTCTTTTTGAAAATTATATATTGAATATTGAATTATTTTACAAGAACAACACTCACTTATTAACATTTTCATAAATTATTTGAAAGGAAAATAATTTAATTAAGTGAAAGTTTGGCACATGAAATCACACTAATATTTTTTGAAAAAAAATCCATTAGGGAAACAACACAATTCCCTACAAGATCCTTTTTTATTACATATCAAAATTCACAATGCTTATATCAGTTTGTGGTTTCAATCAAGAGAATATGCAAAAATACTATTTTTTCTTCATGCAATTTCATTGAAAAGTGTCATTTATATTCATGGATTCACCTACAATACCATTAAGAAACATCAAAATGTGATTTGAATTGGATCAATATATAATTTGTCTTTTTGTGTTTTTGAGGTGGAATGATTGGATGAATTCACTTTTACGGGCAGGTCTTACTTTGCATATTTGAGGTTGAAAAACTTCTGAGGCATGTTTGAAGGATTGAATGATGTTTTTGGGGGTACAAAATGGACAAACTATGTATGTGAATCCCTTAGACATTATTCTCCACTGCAATGCAATTGTAGATATGTAAATAGCACCTCAATCAAAGTTCAAATGAGGAAGTTATGCCTCTTGTAAGTTGATCTAGCTAGTCGGCCACCATGGTATCAACTGGATTCCACATCATATCTTATTACCGACACATGTGGATCTAATTATAGGTGGACCTTTAAGAACATTCTAATAGGCCCAAAACCTTAACTGTTCTTAGGAGTTGAGGAATGTACAAACCCTAAAACTAACCTTAAATGACTATCCATATTTGTTAAAGATCACGTCATCATGAGGAGAAGAGGTTTTATTCTGATGATGTTATTGTATTGTTCCATAGCTTAGAAAAGTAAGGGTCGAATGTTAAAAAAGAATAAAGGAAGCAATATATCCTATAGTATCTATGCATCCTATAGTGTTATATGTAACTCTATAGTGAGTGCCACATTCTTTGTAATTGCATTGCATATTGCAGAAGAAAAGAGAAAGGCATATGCCTCACTTTTGGTTGGGTTATTCCCCATAATGTTTTTCCCTAGGGTATATATTGATTTAACTATGTGGATGTGTTATTTTTATCTTGCTATTTTCCTTTAAGTTCTTGTTTCTTTATCATTTTCTAGAATTTAACAAACACAATGAATTAATGTTTAATAGTCGTTGGGAAAAATTGTTGCATTGGAATATCCACTATAGTTTACATACCATATTGACATTAAAGACATGTTTTTTTTATTATGGGAAATTGTAGGATCTAGGAGTTTGCACAATAAAGAAAAAATATTCAAACCCTATCCATGGAATATGATTCTAGAGAAGACTCAAAGGGAAATATGTACAACAATTTACAAGGTATAAATACAAGTTGATGATATCTCATGCAATATGTCAATCCTCATGGTGTCTTTGGAGAGAAATTTTGGAACTTTTGGTTATTTAAATGAAGAAGAGGGATGAGGAAAGAGCACATGAAAGAAAACCCAAGTTCCAGTTCCATTACCACTTTCTAGTAATTATTTAAAATGTAATTAGAAGTGTATATCAATCCCTTTGAAGGTGAGACTGATGATTTAAAGTTGAATCATTGGTTGAAACAATTAGAGGTCTATTTTAGTATCCACAAGATAGATGAGGAGTTGAATATTTCATTTGATAGATTGAAATTAGGGGCTCATGCATTAATGTAGTGCAAAATCCACATAGAGGAACTTAGGTTTGTTAGTGATCCTCTAGTAACTAAGTGGAAGGATTTAAAACCCCTCATAAATGATCAATTATACCATATAGGGTATGTAGAGGACCAATGGGTCCATTGGAATTACTTCAAGCACATGTAAAGGATAAGTGTGCAATAGTACACCATCAAATTCAAGATTATGGCTATTATGTTGGGTATCTCACCCATTAATACATATTTACTCCTAAAGTATATGGTGGGTCTACATAGTCACTTATGAAAACAAGCGATGCTCTTCAATCCCATGATAATTGATGAGGCCTATGTTCAAGAACAATACATAGAGAACATAGGTGTTATAGCTAATTTTACCACACATGGTGAATCACACTTTTATGGCCTTCCCTATCCCTATGCAGACTCCTTAGACCCCATTGACCATTTTTTGTTCCTTTGATGTTTCCTAGAACATCCCTAAAAACATGCTTAAATTGCCATATGCGACTTTTAAACCCTTTATCACGTATATATGCGGGTTTGACCTCTAAAACCGCATACATTGGGATGTGTGCAAAACTCCAAATTTTTTTCGAGTTTTCCTTGATGTGGATCTGACTCACTTGTCTCCTGGCCTTCCATATGCCTTGAGATTTCTCAGAGTCGACCTTTCATTGCCCCATTGATGAGCTATATAAGGAACCCTTTGGATACATTGAAGGCATATGAGGAATTAAGAGTAAGAGAACTATAGTCCATTGTTGTTGGAACTTGTTCTTGAGTCTGTATCCCCTTTGTCCCTTGGAGCAATTTTGTGTTCTTCCCAAGCTTACCTTTTTCTTATGAGCTTGCTATCAAGAGATGGAGGATTGAAGTGGTGGAGGCCCAAGTGGGGGACTCGGTTTCTCCGATTAGCAGACGTGCCGACAGAGGTTGTATTCATTGTAATCTCTAATTTTATATCAATAGAAATATCTTTTCCTGTCCAATAATGTGTGTTTGAATGAATATTTTATCCATGGATGATTTCAAATGCTTATATGTTATTGATTATATATGCTAGAGTAGAGCTAACACAATTATATATAGTATGCTTGTCTGGTTTATTGAATGTTGAGGAAGCAATTCATCAATTCAAGCTGAAGTTGGAAAGCTCAACGGGGATCTACCCCAATCGTCTGGAATAAGGTACGAAACGAGATCCTTTAGTGTTAGTTGTTTGGTTTCTCTTGCATATAGGAAAGGATTGATTTCTGGAGTTAATCTATCTATTGTGGTACCCCAAGCCATAGGAATTTCTCTCAGTAACAGAATTGGCGACTCCACTGGGGATGTTCCTTTTTTTTATTTGGGGTTTACGGGCACAATGTGCTTGATATTCTTGACTTGCTCTTTGTTTCTCCTTGTTTGTGTGTTTCATTTTATAGTATGTTCATCCATTGACACTCCCCTTTCTTTGTTTGACCCTTGGCCTGCTTTTTACCACTGTCTTCTCTGTATACGCAGGTTTTTGGTCAAAAGTCGTATACATACATGGATTATTAGCTAAAAGTCACATATACACACAGGTTTTTGGCCAAAATCCATGTATACATGCAGCTTTTTGGCCAAAAGTCACGTATATACGCAGTTGTTCTTTAAACAGTCATGTACATCATCCCTTTTGGTGAATTTGATGTTGTGGAAAGTTCTTGGGTTGGTTTTGAGTGTGGTTGGGTCTTCCTTGGGTCTGATGTTGTCTGTTGGATGCTTCTTTTGTGACCAAAGAGCACTTTTTCATTGATTTTTCTTTGAAAGTAGTTTTAGTCATTTATCCTTTTGGTTTTTCCATTAGTGCATTACTCTTTTTTTTCTCGGTGTCTTGCTGGGCTTGTGTTTTATACTTGCTACAAAGACTAAGAGTTTTAAATGACTTTTATTGCATTTTTCATTCTTTTATATTGAAAAATACAAAGTAGTTGCACTCTTAGTTGCATTTTAGATACGGATTCGAGGAGGTACTTGCATTGGATTGCTTGGATGAGAGTTTTATTTAGGCTTTCATATAGGAAGGATTGCATTGGCATTCATAAAGAAATATATATTTATGCATCTCATGTAGTGGCATACCCTATTTTTCATTGACAAAGATTGCACTTAGCATTGTTTGTTATGGTGTGCATATTTACTTCACTGCTGAGTCATAACTTCATTAGTTGCACGATCATTTCCCTTTGAGTAATTACAGCCAATTAAAATCAACGCTTAATAAAAATGGATTACACTATTTTCTTTTATAGGGTACACCAACAAGACTAGGTTTTAGGGTCTTGGAATAGTTCATTAAGAGCAAATTATCCAACACCACTAAACAACAACATGTATGTGTCTGTCCAGGTGAGATTGTGAAATTCCTTGGTATAATTAGTGTTTCTCAGGATCCTCCTCTTAAAAGGGAGTTAAGCATAAGGCAGTGTGAGTTGTTATTGATTGGGATGACCCCTAGTCACAACTGATTAGCATCGAAGATATTTCTAGGATTGTATTCGTATTTGGGGGCTCTTTTGAGAGTTTTGAGATTTGCTACCCTTCCCATATGGTCAATCCCACCTTTTACTATTTGCCTGAGAATTGGTTATATTGAGGTGACCTCAGTTGCCTTACCTAGGTATCAAGGGGGTACTTTACAGGGGTTATTCTGCGGGTGTCCCAATCAGGTAGGGGTTGGATAGCACAGTCGCTATATGCGTTGAAGCTGAGGGCCACTATAATTGGTTACATACCTCCGCTTGTTGTGTATGGGAGTCTCAAGCCTCTCCTAGGCGAGACATACCTACTTCATTTGGGAGCTCACGTATCCTCCCCTTGGTTTGCTTGTATTTTGGCTGTAGATTTTCTTAGGAGTGTGCTATTTGTGCGCTAGTTGGCCTTTGGGATCATGGTTACTTGATTATATTTATGCTCTCTTGAGTTCAGGTCCTTTTATTTTCGGCATTCCTGGTATCCTATCACCCGTCCTTAGTCCTAGTATGGACCTTGGTGTCAGACTTGGGGGCATCACATCCCCTTACCGTGCTCATATATTTGGGAATGGTCATATTCCATCCTCTACTCCATTTGTGGAGGATTTTTATTCCTTTCACTTGGTATTTACATCAGTGGTCACCCTCATGGGGGTGGTGGTGGATGCGTGAACATTGGGTCTACACTGTACTTTATTTTTTATGTCCCATCGTTCACTGCATTGTTTCCTTTGGGTGCAGTTTTCATGATCATTCCTCCCTATATCCAATAGTTTGGATTCTTTATTGAGTATTTTGGGTTGTTTTGGACTAATACGGTTGTCATGTAGAGTCCAATTTTTGTACAGTCTCTCTGAGGTTTCGACCCATTCGTTCCTATCATAGGTATCATGTCTAAACTGGCATATAGGTTAGGATTTCACATCTGCTTGCATTTTGCATGAACTTATGACTGTTTCATTTTAACCTTAGGTACGAACCCATTCCATGGTATCATGGAATCTTCATGCTGTTGTTAGAAGTGGTACTATGTGAATGGTAGAGCTTTCCTATACATGGGTGTCCTAGTTAGCTCCCTTTTGCATTTGGTACCCATGCTATGAGTCCTCTCTTAGGTCTGGGAGTCCCTTTTAGTCCCGCCATGTCCTTGAGCAAGAGCTTCATACTCCTCTTGAACTTTATGCTGGGCATTTTCTTGGGACTCCCTTATGTCAAGTTGTAATTGCATTATCATGAGCTTTGTCTGCCTCATTTGAGCTTTATGTCGGCTTCCTTGACTTTGAGTATAAACCATATAGCCTGAGATTGTATCATGTCTAGCCATGCAGAGCCATTTTATATACCCTTTGTAGGTTGATTCCCTGTTTTACCGGGAGGGGACTTTCCCCCAAGTGTCACTATCCTACACATGTGTCCTTGCATTAATCATAGGTATGTTCCACTGCTTGGAACTAGTTTGTTTTCCCATATGACACTCGTCTCCTCCTATTCTGTAACTTTAAAGTGATTTTATTCTTTTTCAAGCTTTTCAAATATTTGAAAAAGTCCAAAAAAATTAAAAAACCAAAAAATTTGGACAAGGAAAGATGTTATCTTTGGCAGCAGTCGAGTCGTGTCACCTTTGAACAGAGCACTGTATATCACATCCATTGGTTGGGTTAATAGTTTGACTTTAGGAGCTGTACTTGTTTATCTGAGTTTATCTCCACCGGCTGGTTAAGATTCCAGTCCCTATGGAGCCTCTGTCGATGCCTCCTATGTCGCAGAGATGTCCCAATTTTGCATATTGAGTCTATGTTGCCTACATTCAGTCACCATTTGCCGTTATGCTCTTGTTCGAAGGAAGTTGAAACCTGAGTCAGCCATTCCTCAGTTATCTTGACTTTCCATGTCGGCCATTCCCGGTACAGTTACGGGTTCATGCACTTTATGATCGAGTACTTCCACATTATACATCTTTCCTGAGTACCTCATGTTGGATGATGGGGGATTCCATAATTCCCTCCTTCCAGCGGATTTCATCCAATAGACTTCAGATAATTTATTATGGGATAGGAATATAGAGTCATCTTTGAGTGCCTTGAGACTTGCAGTCATTAGTGGCAGGTTCTCTCGCCATCGACAGTTCTTTGAGAATACATCAATGTCCCTTGATTGATGGATTCTCTCAAGTGTTCGACCTCAACACATTTATTCACACTTGTTAGTTTTCACTCTAGTACCTTGATTCCCATTTTCATTATTGGTGGGTGATCTCGAGTTTGTTAACGGTATACATCAATGACCGGTAATCAAATAATGGACTACTATGTTCGACCTCGACACCTCTATTCACATAGTAGGACATGTACTTGTAGTGATTTGTGTAGATAACCTTCCAGATTGGTGGCATCTCATATATGCTACCTCCTTGATCATGCCAGTGTTCATGAGATTTCATCTCTCGTGACTTGATTCCAGTAGATGTCAGATAGTTCCAACCATTATGGAGATCTTGATCCTTTATATATCTTCAGCCTTCATGGAGATCATGATCCTTTGTATATCTTCATCATGGAGATTCTAATCTATGTATATTGTACGTGGCGATGACCACATATGTCATATTGTATCATGCCTATTCATGGCCATTGTACTCTTATGTATCCGGGACTGCTATATGTATTCACAGTTATATGCTGAGTTGTATCATTGTATAGTGTTGAATGGGTGGATGGTTCTTCCACTAGGTTCTTCATCACTTCACTTCTGTGATGGACTTATAATGTAATTTGGCCAGCGTATGACCCCTCTGAACTCACACATTAGGGGGCATCTGTTATAGATGATTTTACCACACATGGTGAATCACACTTTTATGGCCTTCCCTATCCCTATGCAGACTCCTTAGATCCCATGGACCATTTTTGTTCCTTTGATGTTTCCTAAACCATCCTTAAAAACATGCTTAAATTCCCATACGTGACTTTTAAACCCTTTATCATGTATATACCCGGGTTTGACCTCTAAAATCGCATACATCGAGATGTGTGCAAAAATCCAAATTATTTTGGAGTTTTCCTTGATGTGGATCCGACTCACTTGTCTTCTAGCCTTCCATATGCCTTGAGATTGTTCGGATTCGACCTTTCATTACCCCATTGATGAGCTATATAAGGAACCCTATGGATACATTGAAGGCATATGAGGAATTGAGAGCAAGAGAACTATATTCCATTATTTCCGAAACTTGTGCTTGACTCTACATCCCCTTTATCCCTTGGAACACTTTTGTGTTCTTCCCAAGCTTACCTTTTTCTTATGAGCTTGCTATCAAGAGATGGAGGATTGAAGTGGTGGAGGCCCAAGTGCGGGACTCGGTTTCTCTGATTCGCAGACGTGACGACAGAGGTTGTATTCATTGTAATCTCTGATTTTATATCAATAGAAATATATTTCCCTGTCCAATAATGTGTGTTTGAATGAATACTTTATCCATGGATGATTTCAAATGCTTATATGTTATTGATTATATATTCTACAGTAGAGCTAACACAATTTTATATAGTATGCTTGTCTTGTTTATTGAATGTTGAGGAAGCAATTCATCAATTCAAGCTGAAGTTGGAAAGCTCAACGGGGATCTACAGCAACCGTCTAGAATAAGGTACGAATCAAGATCCTTTAGTGTTAGTTGTTTGGTTTCTCTTGCATATAGGAAAGGATTGATTTCTAGAGTTAAGCTATCTGTTGTGATACCCCAAGCCATAGGAATTTCTCTCTGTAACTGAATTATAGGAATTACAAACAAGTGGTATAGGAATTATACCATATAGGGTATGTATAGGACCAATGGGTCCATTGGAATTACTTCAAGCACATGTAAAGGATAAGTGTGCAAGAGTACACCATCAAATTCAAGATTATGGCTATTATGTTGGGTATCTCACCCATTAATACATATTTACTGCTAAAGTATATGGTGGGTCTACATAGTCACTTATGAAAACAAGTGATGCTCTTCAATCCCATGATAATTGATGATGTCTATGTTCAAGAACAATACATAGAGAACATAGGCCACAAGAAATTACAAACAAGTGGTTCCAAACATAAATACAACCAAGAGACTTCCAAAGAGGGGAAGAAGAAGGGGAATTGAAAAGATAAGAAGAATGAATTCACAACACATCTCAATTCAAGGATCCAAAAAACCACTATAATAATTGTAACATTTATGGTGACACTAAAGAATAGTTTTAGCCATTAGATCCATATATGAACCCTAAGAAATGGAAGAATTACACCAATAAGAATAAGTTTCTAGGAATGGATTCAATCCAATAGATAGAGAGAATTTCGTATGTGGATGAGAATAATTTCTAGAATTCAGTGAAAAATAAGGTGATTATTAGTAGCCTTCATCATAAGGAAGAGAAGGAGATGAAAAACTCTTCGATGTCAATATATAGGTCAAGAATACCAAGGTAGATGTTGTAGAAATTAAGGATGTATATCTAGCTACAAATATATTTCTCACATACATGCACAAGAAAAATAGAGGCAGGAATAATGAGACTAAACACAAGAGAAGTGAAGAATGATTGGAGAATATTCCATGTATAATTATTCAACAATACTGTACATAAATAATACATACTTGAGAGGAAAAATCGAGTTGTTAAGGAGACAACTCATGCTAGCTCATAAAGCAGGATTACCAAATATGAAAAAACCCCAAAGGTAACTAAATAACTTTTCTAATCATTCCAAGAGATCAAGAATTGAATAAAAAAGGAGTGAGATGTAATGAGTGATGTAAAATATTTCTAATCATGGAATTTGGAGAGAAAATCATGGAATATGAGTTGGCAACAAAAGATAGTAGTTTCCTAGTTGATTTGCTTTACCTTATCCATTGAAAAACAAGAAAAAGTAGTCTAAAGGAAGAAATGGAAGGCAAGCATAGTTACTATTCTTGGAATTCAATAAAGTTGGAATAAGATTATCCAACATTATTATAAGGAGCTCTTGTGTGTAAATATGGCAAGTATTGACCCAATTGTGAAAGTGGAGGCCAACTACCTAGTCTAGTACATAGGAAATTAACCAGAAATGATTAATTAATTATATCATAAGTATGGAGTGGGTTTATAATATTCTCACCCCCCCCCACCCCCCTGGCTTAAGTATGAATTTTTGATGGAATATATGAAAAATATCAAATATCTATATATATATATATAGGTCCCGACAACAAGGCTATGGTCACGCTTTACAATTGATTTTGTCCAAAAAAATGAGGAAGAGGAAAAATCAAATGGGCAAAATCCTCCCTCAAAAAAGGGCATGGCACTAAAATGAACAACATGTCTTAATTATATATTTTTCTTCACTTGGATGATCTAACTAAACTGCTTCGTGTGGAATAACTTGTGAAGTCCATGATCATGGGCTGAAACATCAATGTAGTTTCTGCTAAAAACAAGTGGAGAGGCTTCTTGTAGCTCATTATTTGATGATGGAGGAGCATTATATGAATGTTTATTGCTTCCAAAATACTCTGATCTAAAAGTAATCAATAAAGGAAAACATATATGTGCATACTCCTTCCCAAAGAATAAAATACTCAATATAAACAATTCCTTGTATAGCTACAAAATGGTGAACTAGACCATGTTCCTCCTTCCAAACTAATGTAGAACCTTCCCAAATCTGAAATGAGGCTTAAGAGACTCTAAAATATGAGAATTCTTGTCATATGGAGAAGAAAAAACCAAAGGTGTAGTGTCTCCATGAGTATACAAGGCCATAGTAACAAAATGATGTGCAACTGGGTAAAACTAGTGGATGAGTAAATCTAAATGTTATCACTAGTACAAAATGTAGCATATGTGATGAAAAAATTTACCAAAATAAACCTATAAATGACCACTTTTGATTTGGCTATAGTTGGTGGCTAATTTTCGGTCTCTTATGATGCGACAAAAAATGTGGTCATATATAGTTTGGTCATTTATAGCTTGTTGGTTGGTCATTAATTTGATCGCATATTTCGTCATTAATCTGTACATGTGTTTGGTCATTAATCTAGTCATATGTTCGGTGATGAGAGACCGAAAATTATCCACCAAAACAGTCATTTGGTCATTTATATGTGAATTTTGGTCATTTGTTTGGTCGCTTATCCCTCGTTTGTTGGTCACTTATCTCTCATTTTTTGTCACTAATTTAGTCATTTTATATGCAAATATTCACTGATTTCTATAGGTAGGGTATGGACAAATTGAACCACCAATATCCTCCCTATAAGACAGGTGCTCTTCTATTGAGCTAGTACGCTTAAAGTCTCTACAATACTTGCAGAAGTACCAAGCTTATTCATGTACTTCAGACATCATATAGAGATTATAAAAGGAAGCGAGAATTAGCAATAAAATATACCATAGTTTTATCGTGCACTCCATAAATCCAATTTCTATAAAAAATATTGTCCTTCTGTATATTCATTCAAAAAAAACATGCATTAGCACATTCAAAGTTCAAACAGAGTACCCGTGTAACTAGACACAATAAGTTTAAATTATAATTTTCATCTCTTTCAACTTTAACACTCTTAAAGATCCTTGTGTTAAATTTGAAAGCATACAAAGTCAATAGAGAACAACTGTAGTAAATCTAACTCAAAGTACAAAGAAAAAAAAAGATAACCTACTAGGAGAGTTGAAACCTTCCTTATACTTAGGAATGTTTTTCTAGATCATATCTTCCATATTAAGAGACAAGTCACTACAGGAACAAAGGACATACCTTTAGCGAGAGAATAAATTAAATTATTGCAGGTTTAGTCAACTACAGTAGAAGTCAAGGTAACCCATTCAAGAAGTAAGGAAACCCCAATTACTGGAGCAGTAGACCAAGAAACAACAATCTATAAAATATCAGGTAATGATGACATTCCACACACAAACTAGAGCTCAGTTTGTAGCCTTAATGAACACAGGTTCACCCATATCCTTTGTTTGACACGTTCACCTAGACCCTGGTACTTTTACCTGAATCTGCATATTAGACCTTTTTCACAAAGTAATTGGCATTCCTGATGCAAAATCTATCTAGTGATTTATAGATTTTATAGTGTTTTATTCAACATGCTTTGGCCTTACTTCACCTTCCTGTCCCATACTTGTGGTGACCTTAAAAATAGATTTCATGCATCTTTCTCTTCAAATATATGCAATATGTGGACATCTATATGCAGACATAAGGTGCAGTCAACAAAAACATGCATTTTGAATAAATAACATGTTCTAATAGGTAGACTTAATGTGGTCCAACCAACTTCAAACTATTCATGACCAATGTTCTTCCTCATAATTACTGAATATTCATGACGATGTATTCCACTTCTAGCCATTGTGATCTTTCTTGCATCCAAAGATATCTTATTGTGCAAGTTGCCCTGATTCCTATTACGTATTAGTCTCCCTTCACCCGATAGTCACAACTCTATATATCTATCTATATATTTCGAAAATAGATACACACACACACATATAGAGAGAGAAGAAACAAATTAGTAGATATGTATATATATATATATATATAGAGAGAGAGAGAGAGAGAGAGAGAGAGAGAGAGAGAGAGAGAGAATTAGCATGTAATGTTTCCTAGTCAAATTGTAGGGGAAATTAGCCAACACCAAACATTGTGATCGAGAAGATAAAGCATGGCCAACACTAAACATCCCACACATAAAGATAACACATTGTAAATTCTATTGGACAATAATCGGCATTTCCCTACAACAAAAGTACACACATGATTCTTACTCCAACAACATAGCAATCTACTATCCGTTATATTTATTTCATATTGTCAAAGTGAACTAAAAGAAGGGAATGTGTCTTAAATCATGCATCAAATAGATTTTCAATTATAATATCCTAGACAACGCATTTAATAGATTTAGATGGAAATCCCATCGGGAATTGATATATCCCATATGGACCACTAAGTAGTAAGAATAGGTATGTGATCATCATTTCCATTGGAAATTGCTTCCAAAAAAACCCTTTCTATAAATAGAAACAAAGCATCAATTGCATTGACAATGTATTCCAAGATGATGCTTCATGATATCAAAAGTTTGTCTGAGTATGAAGGATGAAGTTGTGTGAGTTTGTGATCATCAATTCTATGGTTATATCTATTACTTATAATAATGGTGGAATTTCGTATAAGCATATACTCCGTCGAGCAAATGCATAAGAGGTTATAAGCTAAAAATAATAGAAATTTTTGTATTGATGCCTCATGATAATTGTAGAACTACCCTCTTGTTAATGATATGTTATTTTTTTGCGAGAATGATGATGGTCTTGTTGCAGTCACGCCTAAAAACTATTTGTTACAAATGTAGTTGAATAAATTATATAGAAAATATGTCAAATATTGAAAGTTTTCATAAAAACAGGACTAATTTTATTTATTCACTAAGTGTTTCAAATTTCCGTTAATGAATATATGTATGCATAATTAAGAGAGAGGAGACCAAATTTAGTTGCACTTGAAGAATGAAGACGAATTCATCCCTTATGTAGGGGATGGAAAGCAAGTGTACAGAGCAAAAATCGTTGGGAAAAAATCCCAATGCATTAAAACCACAATAGAATCCAATGAAACAAACTTTAATCGAAGAAAAGAAAGATAATGAGTGAAATATCAATTCGCCCAAGTATAATAGAGCTAACCTGCATGAGATTGTGAATAAAGGTGACAGTGAAATCGGACTAAACCAAAAATTCTAAGCTAGCACCAGCAACATATCCTAAAGTTGCCATCATTTCCCATGGTAAGGAAATGAACCATGCAGTTTGCTTGAGATTTACACCATAGATCTACATTATGGAACTCAAACATTTTCATTTCCTTAGAAATTAGAGGATATTTGTATGCTAAGGAACAAGCATCCATGACTCCTTGCAAATACTGTAAAGTTCGTAGAGAAATAAATCGAAGGTTATTACAAGGTTGTAAATTTATTCGAAGTAAGCTTACAATATTGAAGTACACTGGCATCGAAGCTACATTCAAAATTCTACATGCTCAAGCCACAAAGGCGCTCACCCATAAACACTGCAAGATAGCATTTGTCTTCTCTGACTTTTACATCAACATAAATAAGTCTTCGCATTACAATGGTTATGAATTCACAGTATGTGAGAGCATATTTAATCATGTTACTAATAATAAGCACAAGAGGAAAGCGTTCCCTGCCCTTATCCTATTCCCGATGAAAATAAATAAAATGGTAAATGGGACTCCATAAATAGGTTGTTGAAATTTGTGTTAGGTCAGGGTTAGAAGAAGAAAAATTAAAGAGCTTATACTTGAATGTATTAAATACACAAGATAATTTTAAAGCATAATATTCATTTCTTTCAACTTTAACACTCCCAAAGGTCCCTAGGTGAAAATTGAAAGAATACAAAGACAATAAATAACAACAGTAGTAAATATGACTCAAAGTACACAACTCAAAGTACACAGATAACAAATAAGATAACCTACTAAGAGAGTTGAAACCTTCCTTATACTCAGAAATATTTTTTAGATCATATCTTTTCTATTAAGAGACAAGTCACTACAAAAACAAAGGACACACTTGAGAGATAATAAATTAAATTATTGTAGGTTTAGTCAACTATAGTAGTAGCTAAGGTAACCCAGTCAACAAGTAAGGAAACCCCAATTAAAATAGCAGCAGACCAAGAAAAAACAATCCATAAAATATCAGGTAATGATGGCATTCCACACACAAACCAGAGCTCATTTTGTAGCCCATACAAAGCACATGGCTTTCTTATAGCTTAGCACAGTCAAACAGTGAAAAATTGATCTTAGTCAACTCAAACATGGTTATGAGTTCTTTTAGTAGCCCCAACCTGCTCAAGAAATTTCAGACATGTCACGGTTTACTCCAGGAAGCCCCAAGAAGGTCACGGTTCAGTTCAAGTAGACCTAAGAAGGTCACTATTCAATTTAGGAAGCACCAAGAAAATCACAACCCAGCATAGGAGGTAACAGTTCAGACCTATCATCCCTTAAAGAGGTCACACCCAACCGAACATTCCAACAAGAGGTCGTGAATCATCTCCATGAATAACACAGAGGTCACATCCCAACCCAAAAGGAAGCAACAGATCATGTATTATTCCAGGTATCCCTAATAGGTAAAGTCTCAGTCCATAAGCATCATACAGGTCACAACTCAGCCGAAAAGGCAGCAGACAGGTCATGTATAGGTTCTACAACACCCTAGCAGGAAGATGAAGGTTCACATCCCACTTCAAATAGAAGAAACAACCAAGAAAAGAAAGAGACATGCTTAGCAGACTAAGGAAGAGGTTGCGCCAATCAATAATAACAACAACAAACCCTAGAGCAGGTATAGTATTAGATCTCCACTTTTGTCTTCTCAAGACATATATTAAATGAGAGCTTTGACCTTTAATTTATAATCTTGGAAATCCTTCTAGGCGGGTCACCTAATTAATCCTCATGTTTAAGAGAGTTACCAATAATAACGTAAAATACTGTCAATTTGACTTAGGATAGGGTACCAATGATCAGGAATTCACAACAAACATAACCCAAAGCATTTAGGTACCACACTATGAGGCGGCGCTAACATAAGGACCAATCAAGGGTCAACATAAAATCACAAGTCAATAATAGGGGTCATGAAAAAGTGGGAAAACAACCCCTACACCAACAAGACCAAGGTGTGTCAATAAAGGTGGGAGAATAACCCTTTTACCCATAGGACCAAGGTGTACCATCAAAGTGTGTAAAAAACCATTTTACCCACAAGAACAAGGTGTCAAAATTTTATATTCTCTCTCAAGGTATATAGTCCATAAGTGTTCCATGCCACAACCAGTAAGTTTTATCATCATCGTATAATGAAGGTCCATAGCACAACAGTAAGTCTTATTCACCATTTGGGAGTTCTCATCAACCCTTCCCTACTCTAATTTCTCAGAGCAAAGGATTTTAAAATGATCATGAGGATGTCAATAAAATTTCCACAATTTTAGCACTAGGAAAAAAGAACATGAAAATAACATCTAAACATAAATATCTTGAATTGTATTTAAAGTCTATTGAACAGTTGGAGAGGTGGATACAAAAACCTAACAAATAAGCATCAATGCAACTCTAATTACAATGTGGATGCTTACAACATGTTTTCAACTCGCAGCCAGGTCCAAGGTTTAAAACCTTTTGCAAAACCCTTATACTTTATGCACTGGCATTTTTTTCGCTTGTACCTCCCCATAAATATTTTCATTCCAAACTTGATAAACATAACATCCAACGATGTGTAAATTCAGCTTCTAGGTTCACAAACCATAGTGTTCTTTAAAGGTTCTCACTCTAGTTTAAACATGTAATCAAATCTTAATCCAAGGCATGTGCTATTGCAAGCTTTCCAGCATAATTAACCCTTAAAAAATCTTTATTTTTTCATATAGAACCCCCTTTTCAAAACATGTCTTGAAGGGTGAGTTTAACCTCAAGGGTGAACATTTAAAGGTAGTTAGGACTAAGCCGTAGGTTTATCCTTGGGTCCTAAAACCCAAAACTTAATAATAAACTAAAGGGACTAAATACATCACCTTGGCGAGAGTGCAACACGACTATCACTACTTGAGGGAAACTGCCACAGGGGGGGCTTCGCCTATCATACAATTGTTAAAACAAATCAAGTGAAACTCACATGCATCACATCAATCTTCCGGAGAGGTTTTGGAGGAGAGATCACCAATATTGGGAACCAAAGCATGAGAAAGGTCATGCCCTCATGGAAAGCACTTCAAAGTTCAAAGCACTGCTGATTGAATCTAAAGCTTTAAATCACATGATGGCTGAAAAAGACTCATTTTCATCCTTGGAGACTGGTAAATCCATCCCCATCCACATGGGAGATGACTCCACCATCATTTCCGAAGGATAAGGTACTGTAGATCTTGAAAATGGTTTTTTCTCTAATGTTTTGTATGTACCGTCTCTAGCAGCAAATATCCTTAGTGTCTATCACATGGCACATACATGAATTCCTAAGAGCGTCTCTTTCAGCCCAAATGATGTTGAGATAACAGAAATTGCATCCAGGAAACTCATTGCAAAAGGCCTTGCAAATCATCATGCAAAAGCCTATGAGTTCTCTCACTTTGTTGAGGATGCAAAGCCCACTGCTCTGCTAACTCATGAAAATGAGGTTAGTAGGCTGTGGCATGAGAGGTTTGGCCATCTTAATTTCAAATATTTGCAGCAATTACAAAAAAACTCCATGGTTGAAGGCATCTCGGTCATCAAGGAAAAAACGGGAATTTGCAATTGTTGTGTGATTGGAAAACACCCTGAGCACAAGTTCGATTGGGGGAAGGCAAACCAAGCTACAAGCATATTGGGGCTGATACATTCTGATATCAGTGGTCCAATTCCTGTCACATCCATGAATGGATCAAGGTACCTCCTTGCTTTTATTGATGATTATTCAAGGTATACATGGTTTTTTTTCTCAAAAAGAAATCAGAAGTATGTGAAAATTTTTCTGAATTGAAGGCCTTGATCGAAAATGCCTCTGGGCTTAAGATCAAGATCTTGAGATCTGATAATGGAGGGGACTATGTCAATAATTAGTTGCTGTACATATTGTCCCAAATTGGTATTCAGGTCCAGCATTCAATTCCCTACACTCCCCAGCAGAACAGAGTAGCGGAAAGGAAGAACCAGTCTCTCAAGGAGATGACCACCTATATGTTGGAGTCAAAGAAGTTTGCTGCAAATTTGTGGGCTGAAGCCATGCATGCTATAGCATACATTCAGAACAGGGTGCCACACTCATCCATGAAATAAAATACTCCTTTCAAATCATACTTTGGACACAAGCCAGATGTGTCAAACCCACAACTGTTTGGGTCCACTGTATGGGCCTGGATTCCACTTGATAAAAGAAGGGATTTGCAACCACAAAGAATAGAATGTATTTTTAATGGGTATCCTAATGATTATAAAGAATTCAAGCTGTTGTATATCAATACCAAACATATCATCATCGAGATAAGTGTCAAGTTCGATGAGCCTCTTCAGGAGATGGAACTACTGAAGGAGAAAACTGTTGAATTTTCTTCCTATTCTACTGAATATTTGGATGATGAAATTGGGGGGGATGACCTGATTTGGAGCCTCCGATTTCTGATATCAGTTTGTAGATACAATTAGATGCTGAATAACAACCTGAAGTGCAAAATAATCTTCCTACATGGGCCCAACAGACACTCTCCTCCGCAAGAGACAACATTGGAAATTTGGGTGATCCAAGGAGAACCCAGTCTGATTTCCAAAGAGTAGGTATTGCGCTCTCTTGTTCTGATAATTTTCTGTTCAAAACTTGCTATTTGATGATTATTTCAGATCCAAAATCCTACTATCATGCTCGGAATGATCCAATATGGCAAGTTTCCATGGATGAAGAGATGAATTCTCTTCAGAAAAACACTACTTGGGAGCTAGTTTCTCTTCCTCCGGGAAGGAAATTGGTTGAATGCAAGTGGGTGTTTCAGACAAAGGTTGCTACTGATGGAAGTACCTGCAAATATAAAGCAATTCCAGTATCAAAATTTTTCTCTTAGGTCCAAGGAGTGGACTACCATGATATTTTTGCACCGGTTGCAAAAATGGACTCCATCCGCCTTGTTTTGGCAATTTCAGCATCCAAGCATTGGGAGGTGCATCACATGGATGTTAAGTCAGCCTTTCTGCATGGATATATTCATGAGGCAATATACATGAAGCAAACTAAGGGCTACATCACTGATCCATATTTGGTTTGCAAGCTAAAGAAGTCACTATACGGGTTAAAACAGGCCCCAAGAGAGTGGTATTCCAAGATGGATGCCTTTCTTCTCTCGCAAAGCTTTCAGAGATGTAGATCAGATCCAAATGTGTATTTACAACAGAATGATGGTCATATAATTATAATTTTTTTATATGTTTATGACTTACTGATCACATGTAGCAGAGTTTCCTCCATTTCATCCATCAAAACTACTCTCCACAATTCCTTTGAAATAATTGATTTGGGGCTTCTAAAAAAACTTTTGGGGCTCGAAATCGAGCAAAATTCTGAAGGAATTATGGTCACTCAATACAAATACACTTCATACCTATCATTCAAGTTTAACATGGCTGAATGTAGGCCTGCACCATTCCCTTTCCTTTCAGGGATCAGCCTTGAAGAAGGAAAACACACACCTCCCGTGGACTGCACTATCTATCGACAGCTGATTGGTAGCTTGTTGTACTTGACACATTATAGGCCTAATATTTGTTATGCTGTGAATTATGTATCAATATACATGTAGCAGCCTCATGATCTTCATTGGAAGGCAACTAAGAGGATCCTCCAGTATATTTAGGGAACCAGGACCTACGGCATTCACTATGCTGCAAACTCTGAGCTAGAGCCGGTTGGATACATAGATTTCGATTGGGCGGGTGACTCTATTGATCAGAAGTCAACTTCTAGATATGTATTCATGTTTGGTGGTGGCCCCATTTGCTGGTTAAGCAAAAAGTAGGCTGCCATAGCGCTATCTTCAGCAGAGGCCGAGTATCGAGGAGTAGTGAATGCTTCCATCCAAGCAGTTTGGTTGCAAGGCATTCTTTTAGAGTTTGAACTTGGTAGTACTTTGTCCACTGTCCTATTTTGTAACAACTCGAGTTCTATTAAGCTATCCATAGATCCAGTTACTAGGCAGAGGACCAAGCATGTAGATATTCACATCCACTACATTAGGGAGCTAGTGCTTGATAGGACCATCATTCTGCAATACTGCCCAACACATGAGCAAATTGCAGACATCTTCACCAAGATCTTTTCAGAAAATAAGTTCACTTACCTCCGTTCACTATTGGGGGTGAGTTCATTAGGGTGATTCAGACTACTTTCAGTGTTAAGCTTGAGGGGGGGGTTTTCCCACTGGGTTTTCCCTCTTTCCTCACTTACTTTGTTTTGAATATTGTTTTAGTTTCATCATTGTACAGAGTGACATATGGCCTTAGTTGTCGAGGCCCTAGCATTTTTATGCATCTATGTTTTCTAACTCTTCCTAAGTATGGCTTAAGGGGGGGTGTTGGAGACATTTACCACCATACACACTCTTTTTGGTCAATTTGGCCTAGTTAAATCACTATCCTAAGTATAATTGACATTAATTGACATCAATGGAGCATTAATTTCCATCATCCAGTCACACCCATGCCTACCTACAGTCAAGGAGGCTAACTGGAGCACTTCGGGGGTGATCTGAGTGATATTAATGCACCTAATTGCTAACTGGTGGTTACAATCAGGTCAACCAGTCACTTAAGGTGCCTCCTCTCATTAAATATATTATTTAATGATTATTTATTATTATTTAATGATATGGAGTCAATAGGGGCGCCTCCACCAATTTCTGATGATCAGTTCAGCTTCAGTTAACCTCATCAGGGTTCACCGAAGTCATGGAGCACTAGCACTTGATGGTTGGCTTGCTATGACATGTGTTTGATCTCCTTCAGTTGAGATTTAGTCATTTATTGCACTCTAACTTCAGTTAGGGTTTGGTGATTCAATTAGGTTTTTGGTCAAGTGGTTAACTGAGTGTGAACCAATGGCTTACAATTAGTTAAGCTAGACTCACTCATTTATTTCGAATGACCTTCTAAGGTATTCAAATTTATCATTGATTCAAGCTATTTCTTGACATTGCTATTGTAAACTATTCATTGTTTATTGAATATACATAGAGGAAACCATTTTGGTTCCAATTAACACCATTTCTGAGTTATTTCTTGATTATTTCTTGATGAGATTGATTATTTGTTCCTAGATCAATGTGCAATATTAATATGGTATCATAGAATATGGAGGGATGAAGATCTATCCCTAAAAAACAAGCTTTTTGATATATTTCTCCATGAAAAGTGAGGAATAGCTCAAAAATATAGCACTGCACCAGAAGCCAAGGCTTACCACTCAATATCCCAAGTAAAGAACTTGTTGATCAAGCTTTCTTGATTGACTATGCTAGGTGTGATGAAAGCCTAGAATGTGTAGGATGTCCGACCTTATTTTTCCCTTTCTATTTTGATTTTCAGTTTTCTACAGGTGAAGAATTCGCTATAGCACATCCAGATGGCCTCCTCAACAGATCTCTTGACTCCATACAATTTCCACTCATGGAAAAGTGATATGGAGATTCAGTTGCTCTCCAAAGGAATTTTTAGAGACACCATGGACATTGAAGCTTAGCCTGGATCCGCCTTAGAAAAATCAAAATTCTTGAACAAGAAGGATGAAGCCTTCGGTTTCTTGTGCCTCTCTATTTCCCGAGACCTTCTTTTCCATCTTACGGATTTGAAGACACCGAAATAAATATGGGACAAATTGGAATCTCTATACCAAAAAGCATGATGACTTGAGGGTTTACCAGCTCGAAAATGAACTCATGTCTCTCCAACCTTCCAATTTCGAGACTCTGAATGATTTCTTTACAAATTTCAAGCATACCGTTGTACTCTTGAAGCAATGCAATGTGGAGAAGGAGGATGATCAGCTCATTCTTCCCATACTCTCCAAATGTGGGGCTGATTATTTAGTTTTTGTTTCTACGTTCCATGCAGGGAATATCACAACCCTTGGATGGAAGATTCCTACACTGAATGCCTTCATTGAGTCCCTAAGAAATGAACATGACAATATTGTCCAGATGAGGATCATCCGATCTTCCTATGATCAAGCCCTCCATGTCTTGGGGCCCAAAGATTTGAAGGGTAAAGGAAAGTAGCAGAAAAATTAGAAAACTAAACTTGATGCTCCCAAGCCTAGAGTTGAAAACCAATAGCATGATGAATCTTCTGGCTCAAGGAAGAACAAAGGAAAAGGGCACAATTGGAAAGAAAAACTCAAGTGTTCTTACTACGGGAAGGGTTTTCACCCTGAACATGCCTGCATGAAGAAAAATATTGATGAAGCAACCTCTCTCCTTGAGAGGAATCACATCAATATTTCGGAGAGCTTTTGGAGGAGAGATCACCAATATCGGGAACCACAGCATGAGAAAGGTCATGCCCTCATGGAAAGCACTTCGAAGTCCAAAAGCACTGCTCATTAACTCTGGAGCTTTGAATCACATGATGGCTGAAAAAGACTCCTTTTCATCCTTGGAGACCAGGAA
This sequence comes from Pseudotsuga menziesii, assembly GCA_001517045.1. NCBI lineage: Eukaryota > Viridiplantae > Streptophyta > Pinopsida > Pinales > Pinaceae > Pseudotsuga > Pseudotsuga menziesii. The sequence goes on from LPNX010091425.1 coordinate 196,384, forward strand.
ATCCATCCCCATCCACATGGGAGATGACTCCACCATCATTTCCGAAGGACAAGGTACTGTAGATCTTGAAAATGGTTTTTTCTCTAATGTTTTGTATGTACCATTTCTAGCAGAAAACATCCTTAGTGTCTATCAGTTGACACATACATGAATGCCTAAGAGAGTCACTTTCAGCCCAAATGATGTTGAGATAACAGAAATTGCATCCGGGAAACTCATTGCAAAAGGCCTTGCAAATCATCATGCAAAAGCCTATGAGTTCTCTCACTTTGTTGTGGATGCAAAGCCCACTGCTCTGATAACTCTTGGAAATGAGGTTAGTAGGCTATGGCATGAGAGGTTTGGCCATCTTAATTTCAAATATTTGCATCAATTACAGAAAAACTCCATGGTTGAAGGCCTCCCGGTCATCAAGGCAACCACGGTAATTTGCAAGGGCTGTGTGATTGGAAAACACCCTAAGCACAAGTTCGTTCGAAAGAAGGCAAACCGAGCTACAAGCATATTGGGGATGATACATTCTGATATCATTGGTCCAATGCCTATCACATCCATGAATGGATCAAGTTACCTCCTTACTTTTATTGATGATTTTTCAAGGTAGACATGGTTTTTTTTTCTCAAAAAGAAATCAAAAGTATGTGAAAAATTTTCTGAATTGAAGGCCTTGATCGAAAATGCCTCTGGGCTTAAGATCAAGATCTTGAGATATGATAATGGAGGGGAGTATGTCAGTAATGAGTTGCTATACATATTCTCCCAAATTGGTATTCAGGTCCAACATTCAATTCCCTACACTCCCCAGCAGAATGGAGTAGCGGAAAGGAAGACCAATCTCTCAAAGGAGATGACCACCTATATGTTGAAGTCAAAGAAGCTTGCTGAAAATATGTGGGCTGAAACCATGAATTATACAACATACATTTATAATAGTGTGCCACACTCATCTGTGAAAGGAAATACTACTTTCGAAGCATACTTCGGAAACAAGCTGGATGTGTCGAACCTACGGGTGTTTGGGTCCACTGCATGGGCCCAGATTCCGCTTGATAAAAGAAGGGATTTGCAATCGCAAATAATGGAATGTCTATTTATTGGGTATCCTAATGAATCTAAAGGATTCAAGATTTTGGATATGAATACCAAACAGATCATCATCAAGAGAACTGTCAAGTTCAATGAGTCTCTTCAGGAGAAGGAACTACTGAAGGAGAAAACTGCTATTTTTTATTCCTATTCTACTAAATATTTGGATGATGACCCTGATTTGGATCCTCTAATTTCTAATATCAGTGTGTATCAATAATAAAATTCTGAATCAAAACTTAAAGTGCAAAATCATCTTCCTACATGGGCCCAATAGACACTCTCCTCTGCAGGAGACAACATCGGAAATATGGATGATCCAAGGAGAACTCGGTCTGATTTCCAAAGAGCAGGTATTGCCCTCTCTTGTTCTGATAATTTACTATATGAAAATTTCTATTTGATGATTATTTCATATCCAAAATCCTACTACCATGCTCGGAATGATCCGAGATGGAAAGTTGCCATGGATCAAGAGATGAATTCTCTTCAGAAAAACACTACTTGGGAGCTAGTTTCTCTTCCTCCGGGAAGGAAATTGGTTGAATCCAAGTGGGTGTTTCAGAAAAAGGTTGCTACTGATAGAAGCACCTAAAAATATAAGGTAATTCTAGTGGAAAAATGTTTCTCTCAGGTCCAAGGAGTGGACTACCATGATATTTTTGCACCGGTTGCAAAAATGGACTCCATCCGCCTTGTTTTGTCAATTTCAGCATCCAAACACTGGGAGGTGCATCACATGGATGTTAAGTCAGCATTTATAAATGGATATCTTCATGAGAAGATATACATGGAGCATACTAAGGGCTACATCACTGATCCATCTTTGGTTTACAAGCTAAAGAAGTCACTATATGGGTTAAAACAGGCCCCAAGAGAGTGGTATTCTAAGATGGATGCCTTTCTTCTCTCGCACAAATTTCAGAGATGTAGATCAGATCCAAATGTGTATTTATAGAAGAATTATGGTAATCTAAGTATCATTGTTTTATATTTTGATGACTTACTGATCACAGGTAGCACAGTTTCCTCCATTTCAGCCATCAAAACTACTCTCCACAATGCCTTTGAAATGATTGATTTGGGGCTTCTAAAACAATTTTTGGGGCTCGAAATCGAGCAAAATTATGATGGGATTATGGTCACTCAATAAAAATACACTTCATACCTGCTAGTCAATTTTAACATAGCTAAATGTAGGCCTGCACCATTCCTTTTCCTTTCAGGGATCAGCCTTGAAGAAGGAAAACACACACCTCCCATGGACTGCACTATTTATCGACAACTGATTGGTAGCTTGTTTTACTTGACACATTCTAGGACTGATATTTGTTATGCCGTGAATTCTGTATCAAGATACATGTAGCAGCCTCATGATCTTCATTGGAAGGTAGCCAAGAGGATCCTCCAATATATTTAGGGAACCAAGACCTACGACATTCACTATGCTGCAGACTCTGAGCTAGAGCTGGTTGGATACATAGATTCTGATTGGACAGGTGACTCTATTGATAGAATTAAACTTCCGGATATGTATTCATGTTTGGTGGTGACCCCATTTGCTGGTCAACCAAAAAGCAAGCTTCCATAGAACTATCTTCAACAGAGGATGAGTATCGAGGAACGATGAATGCTTGCATCCAAGCAGTTTGGTTGCAAGGCATTCTTTCAGAGTTTGAACTCGATAGTACTTTGTCCACTATCCTCTTTTGTGACAACCAGAGTGCTGTTAAGATATCCACGGATCCAGTTACTAGGCAGAGGACCAAGCATGTAGAGATTCACATGCACTACATCAGGGAGCTAGTGCATGATAGGACCATCATTCTGCAATACTTCTCAACAGATGACCAGATTGCAGACATCTTCACCAAGAGATTTTTAGAAAAGAAGTTCACTTACCTTCGTTCACTATTGGGGGTGATTTCATTAGGGTGATTCAGACTACTTTCACTATTCAGCTTGAGGGGGGGGTTTTCCCACTAGGTTTTCCCTCTTTTCCTCACTTACTTTGTTTTGACCATTGTACAGGGTGACCTATGACCTTAGTTGCTGAGGCCCTAGCATTTTTATGCATCTATGTTTTCTAGCTCTTCGTGAGTATAGCTTAAGGGGGGGGTGTTGGAGACATTTACCACCATACACACTTTTTTTGGTCAAATTGGCCTAGTTAAACCACTATCCTAAGTATAATTGACATTAATTGACATCAGTGGAGCATTAATTGCCATCATCCAGTCACACCCACGCCTACCTACAGTCAAGGAGGCTAACTTAGCCTTCTCCTACAGTCAAGAAGGCTAACTGGAGCACTCCGAGGGTGATCTGAGTGATATTAATGAACCTAATTGCTAACTGGTGGTTACAATCAGTTCAACCAGTCAGTTACGGTGCCTCCTCTCATTAAATATATTATTTAATGATTATTTATTATTATTTAATGATGTGGAGTCAACAGGGGTTCCTTCACCAACTTTTGATGATTAGTTCAGCTTCAGTTAACCTCATCGGGGTTCATTCAAGTCATGGAGCACTAGCACTTGATGGTTGGCTTGCTATGACATGTGTTTGATCTCCTTCAGTTGAGATTCAATCATTTATTGCACTCTGACTTCAGTTAGGGTTTGGTGATTCAATTAGGTTTTTGGTCAAGTGGTTAACTAAGTGTGAACCAATGGCTTACAGTCAGTTAAGCTAGACTCACTCATTGATTTTGAATGACCTCCTAAGGTATTCGAATTTCTCATTGATTCAAGTGAGTGCTTGACATTGCTATTGTAAACTATTCATTGTTTATTGAATATACATAGAGGAAACCATTTTGGTTCTGATTAACACCCTTTCTGAGTTATTTGTTGATTATTTCTTGATGATATTGATTATTTGTTCCTAGATCAATGTGCGAGATTAATATGGTATCAGAGCATACAGAGGGACGAAGATATATCTCTGAAAAACAAGCTTTTTGAAAGATTTCTCCATGAAAAGTGAGCAATAGCTCAAAAATCTAGCACTGCACCAGAAGCCAAGGCTTACCACTCAATATTTGTTATAGCCCAAAATGACACATCTCTTCCTGTGACCACTTTCCCACGATTTCGTCACATGTTGGCCCTTCATGAAAGTCACTGAAAGTCACTGAAAAAACACCTATCTTGGAGGACCCATATCTTGAGTTCTGTAACTCCGTTTGACCTCATTTCTACACTGTTGCAAAGGTATTTTAGTTATCTAAAACTTTCCAGAAGACACCAAAGTTTGAAAATGCCCAAAAATACCCTTAAAATGCGTTTTTTTTGTCTATACACGACTTGCCTTAAGGAAAACCCACGTATGATACGCGAGTTGCTCTATATGATACCCGCGTATTCCTTATATACGCTACTTTCTTTATTATCAACCCGCGTATGACACGCGACCTTTCTGTAGAGCAACCTGCGTGGATTTTTTGTGTACGCGACTGTCCAGTTATGCAATCCGTATATGCCTCATTAAAATATAAAAACACGCCTTTTGAGTTAGTTTGGGTAGTTATACAACTGACTCCTTCAGTTGTAACTACTTTGGCTTTGCCCCTAACTCTTCTTTAGCATATAAATAGAGGTAGGGAGGTCCATGAATGGGGACTTGAATTTTTGCACTGTTATGCTGGAGGAATTGGAACTCTCTTTGCCCACACCTTTTCCCTGGAGGTCTTCCCTTCTGTTGCATTGCTTGGAGGCTGAGTTCTTTGGAGAAGAGAAGCAACAGAACCAGATCAAGGTTTCGTGAGGTGCCAACTTGAAGAGAAGGTATATTTGTACTTGTTTTCAAGATTAATAAAGATGTGATGTCCTTCTTCTTCCCAAATAATTGTTCAATGTGTGATTGAATCTCTGTTTCTGATCATATGATGATGTTATTCAAATCATTTGTTTATGTTTATTTGATTATCATTGTCTTATATGTGGTCATAATGGTTTGAGGAAGGTATAACTTGTTTTGCAGGTCTCTTGGAGCGAGAGGAGCAAGAGGAGGATTGAAGAGAAAGCTTGGACCAGCCTTCAGTTAGTCAGGTGTGGACCTTTCTCATCTCTGAAACTTGCTGTTACATACTTGTTGAACATTGTGCATCTCTCTTTCAACCCCAGTACGTTGATGGCCTCTTAAACCCTAGCCATAGGACACTTTCCTTTACAGCAGAACTGGCGACTCCACTGGGGACTAGCCTTGTCTGTTTGGGGTTTTTCTCTTGATTTCTTTCAGCTTTTGCATTGTTTTAGGTCCTTCTTGCCACTTAGGAACCTTTTTAAGTCTGATTGCACCCTCTCCCCTGCCTTCCTAAGGCAGTTTTCTACCCTTGATTGTGATTTTTACACCTATTCGCGGGTTGTTCTTTTGAACAGTCGCGAATACAAGTTTGCACGTGCGGGTTGTTCTACTGAACAGTCACGTATCATTTGCGACCTGCCCTTATAGACAGTCGCGTATATACCTGGAAGTTAGGATTTTTTTTTTAAGTCAAGTTTTGCTTCTCCCCTTCTTCAGGTATTCCCTGTTTGTGAGTGGTGTCTCTTTATGAATGCTGTGTAGCTTGTCTGAAGACTGTTGGTGATCACCCTACCTGCTTTTTCAAAAATCCTTTGAGTCTTTTTGCTTGGAGTAATTCTTGCTTGTTTGCTTTATTAGATCCAAGTTTACTCAAAGCACAGTGCATTTCAGGTGCATGGTGGGTCTGTTAAGGTCTTTTGCGAGTGCATGAATCCAAGAAGTTTGTGTCTTTCTTTTTGTTGTTCTTTATCTATGTGGTAAGCCCCTCTTATAGCATTAGGATTTACTCTTTGCTCTTTCACCTGTCTCCTTTGCTTGGTTTGCTTTTTGGCCTTTTGTTTCTGATCAGCCTCTGTTAGTGGCCTTTGTTTGATTTCAGAAGCTTGTGGATGTTGTTTTCCTCCTTCTTTGGTTGGTCTACTTCACCTTGCCAAAATAGTTGTCTTGTCTCTTATACAAGCCTTTCTTCCAAGTAGGGTTTATGCTGACTTTAGTTCGTTCTAGAGTTTGTTGGGTGGTTGCATAGCAAATTTCCTTTTGCTTTGTTCTTTTTATCTGCATGCTTTGCTTTGTAGGTAGTTTTTCTTTTGCACTTATAAAAGAAAATTAAAAAAGAACTTTTATTTCTTGCTTTTCCCCCTACTTCTTTCTTTGGTTTGACCTTGTTGGACAAGGTATTGAGCAGCCTTTACTTGTAGGTTAGATTGATGCTTGGGACTTATTGACCTTTGTTTATGTCAGTCTTTATGCTCGGTCTTTTTCATTCCAAAGTATTGGCTTGTTTACTTTTGTAAGCTTTCCTTTTAAAAGAGGTTTATATTCAACTTTAGGGAAACCTAGGGTTTGTTTTCGGGGTATAAAGTAGTTGTCTATTTTCCTTGCTTTCAGTACTTGTTTGCATAAGTAGATAGGCTGATTTTTATTTTGCATTTATAAAAGAAAAATACAAAAACATGTATTTGCTTTATATGCATGTAGATTAGGCTGTTAGTCTAGATTGCATAACATAGCATTGTTTTGAAAAATTTTAAAAATATAAAAAGAGTTGATCTTTTTTGGCTTTCAAGTTATTTGAAAATATAAAGAGAATAGCTATTTGCTTTTTTGCATTTCATTTCTCTTTTGCTTAGTCATTTTGTTTCATTTTTTGAGTCAAAACACCACCAGTTTACCATTCCATTTTCTCTTGAGTAAGACAAAGCCCTTAAAATTAACGCATAAATTTAAAATTTATTATAAGTTTTTATTTTTAGGGCCTTCCACCTACTAGCTTAGGCTAGGCTTGTGGGCTAGGGAGTGTAAAATTCCCGCAAGCTATAAACTCAGACGTAGTGGACCTTTCACTAGGTAAATCCTTGGTTCTACCACTGTATCTAGCAAGCTCCTCTCAAACAGGAGTTAAGCACGAGGCCGCGTGGAGGCTTGGACAGAGAGGATAACCCCCCAAATCCTTGTCAAAACGTAACCCAGGAATTTTGCGCATCTGGGGATTCTGTCTAGGTAGAATTTCGGGCTCAGCTACCCTGCGAATGCATATGAGTTCGGCTTGCGACTGTCCGCCCAGACAGTAGGTATTATCAAGGTAGCCTTTAGTCTCTTGTCTTTTAGGGCTCATACACAGGTAAACCGGAAGGTTATTTCTGGTTCACCTCGAACAGACTTGGAAGGTAACCCTTGTGGAAAGTGCAGGAGGGTGGTGGGTGATTCCTCCACTTGTGCCTGAGAACCCCTCAAGGACGCCAAGTAACTGTTCATTAGCCTTCTTCTGGAAGGTATATCTTTATAGCCTATTTAGATTGCTTGAGACTCTAGGATCTTTTTAGTGAGTGCTGTGTGGTTTGTCTGTACTTAGTGGGCCTTTAGGTGTCTGATTTGTAACTTTGGTTGATCATCAACCTCAGAATTTGTCTCTTGTTTTGAAATTATGGCTAACACCCCTTTGAACACCAACCAAGAGATCCCTTCAATGGGAACTCCTTGTCATATTCCTCTCACAAGGAATGTTGGTGTTCCCTTGATGGCCACCTTGAATCTTCCGAGATTCACCCTAGGGCTACCGGTGTGGTTGTTTTCCACTCCAACTATCTTGAATGCTCCTGATGCTTCTCAAGTAAGCACCTTATATCAAGCGCATCAAAACACTGTCTCCCCTTCACCTGTAGTTAGTTCTCCTCCTCCTTCTACCTCATGCGGTGAAAGTACTGATACTAGTAACCGACAGTCTAAAAGGAGTAAAAGAAGGAGGAATAGGAAGAAAGCACATAAGCAAGGGGGAACCCGTTCAACCTCTGCAAGTCAAGTTGAACCTCACCACCCAGCCTCGGTTGTCTAGGCTGGGGGCACCCATCCAACCTTTGGAGGTCATGTTGGATCTAGTCACTCAACCTTTGGTGTTCAAGCTGAGTGCATCCGTTCAACCGCTGGTTTTCAAGTTGAACCTTCCCATCCAACCTCTCTTGTTCAAGTTGGATCCATCCATCTAGCCTCTGTTGTTCAAGCTGGTGGGATCCTTCTAACCTTTCCAGGTCATGTCAGATCTTGTCACTCAACCTATGGTGTTCAAGCTGAGTGCATCCGTTCAACCACTGGTTTTCAAGTTGAACCTTCCCATCCAACCTCTGTTGTTCAAGTTGGATCCATCCATCCAGCCTCTGGTGTTCACGCTGGTGGGATCCTTCCGACCTTTCCAGGTCATGTCGGATCCTATCACTCAGCCTCTGGTGTTCACGTTGAGTGCACTCGTTCAACCTCTAGTTTTCAAGTTGAACCTCCCCATCCAACCTCTATTGTTCAAGTTGGATCTGTCCACCCATCCTCTGTTGTTCACGTTGGGGGCACACACTCAACTGCTGCAGAGCATGTTGATCCTAACCATTCAACCTCTGTTGTTCATGTTGATGGTGCCCGTCCTACCTCTACAAGTCAAGTTGGACCTAGTCTCTCAGCCTCTGCCAGGCACGCTAGGGGCAGTCTTTCAGCCTCTGTGTTTCAAGCTGAGGACAACCCGTCAACCACTGCGAGTCATGTTGACACTGTTGACAAGTCTACCCGTTCAAAACACAAGCTCAAGTTTCCTTGTAAGCTTTGTGAGGGAGACCACCTTACTTATAAATGCCCTTCTATTAAGGAGGTGCAAAGAGTTTGGATTCATGGTCATCCCGTTTTTGAACATTATGGAGTCTCTCAACAACCAGCCTCTCTTAGTGAGGTTGGCCCCAGTCACCCAGCCTCTATTGTTCACGCTGGGGGCAAACTCTCATCCTCTGCAGGTCATGTTGAGAGAAAACAGTCAGCCACTGCTAGTCATGCTGATACCGTTGAGAAAACAGGTTGTTCGAAGCATCATCTTAAGTTCCCTTGTGTGCTATGCAAGGGAGATCACCTTACTCATTTGTGCCCTGCTATCCCATAGGTGCGAAGAGTGTGGTCCAAGACTCATGGATTTCGTTCTTCTGAACACCCTATAGTTTCTCAACCTCCTACTCAACCTTTGGTTGATCAAGTGGTCGAACAAATCTCAGATTTGGTTGATCCCACTCTTCTTTCGGAGAGTGTTCCTCATGTGATTGAACCAATGTCATCTTTTGTCAATCCCACTCTCCCTTTGGAGAGTGACTTTCACCAAGCGGTTGAATCGATCCCAGTATCGATCAATCCCACTCTTCCTTTGGAGAGTGAAGTGTCTACTAGTCACATTTTCTTCACTGCCAATTCATATCTTACTGAGCAAGGGGGCACTGAACTTGTTTCAGATCAACCCCCACCAAGCTCTCAGATTTCTTCCTTTGATTGGGATAGCCTAGTTGAGCCACGCCTTCCTTCCGCTGCACCTTTCAAGATAAAGGTCAAAGTTGAACCCCATACAATTGCTCGTTGCATTGTTGATGAAGGAGTCTCAGTTAGTATTTTGTCTACTCATGCTTGGTGAGGCATGGGATCTCCCAGCCTTGTGTCAACTGCTAGTCAGTTACTGGCATTTGATAGAAGAACTTGTTTAGCTTTGAGAATTCTTCCTCAAACACCTGTTACTTTGGGTGGGAAGACTGTCTTAGTTGACTTCATGGTAATAGAAGACCCCTTGGACTTTAATATGCTCCTTGGACGTGATTATGTCTATGCCATGCAAGCTGTGGTGTCAACATTCTTTCGTGTGATGTACTTTAATCATGGCGAAGAAATTGTCACTATAGATCAGTTGGATTTTCTTGATCCGTCTCCTGACCCAACTAGAGACCAAGTCTTTCCTTTATTGATTCCCAGTGTTTCTGTAGACACCACCCCACCATAGGTAAACTATGTGGCTTCTTGTCATTTGTGTTCAATTGCTATTGAGAGGCAGCCTCTGTTTTCATGCTTACCTTCTCGGGACTTGGTCCCAACAGTTGGTCGGGTGAGTCATCCTATACAGATTGTAGAGCCTTCTCTCCACTCTGTCCATCCATTTGAAAGTTCAGATATGTGTCCTATCTCGGATGATTTCCACCCTTTGGATGAATTCTTCCTGCAGTCTTTGATACAGTCTGACCTTCTTTTTCAGTTGTGATTAAGTCTAACCCTGATTTGCTTAGTAAGCCTTCCCTTTTTCTTATGTTGGTTTTTGTTGAGTCTTTTGATTCTTCATTTGAAAAGCAAGTCAGTGATCCTGATGAGTTTGATTTTTTCTTATGATTTTCTTAGCTCCTGTGATATTGAGTTTGTTCCTGCAGACTCTATCCCCCTTGTTGATTTTTGCTTCTCTTCTGAGGTTGATATTATTGATTATAAACCCTCAAGTCTTGGTCCTATAGAATATTGTTCGGTTGATTCTGCCTTGACTTTTCCTTTTGTATAAGATAGCAAAGTCACAAGTGTTTCTGCCAAAGTGACCCGCATCGGATCGTTTCTTCCGATGTTGTTGTTTCTTGGAGACAGGATTATTAGTTGGATTCACAATTGTTTATGGGCCTCACCTTGTTGTTCAAGCTGTAATTGCATTTGCATGTGCCTTGCTCGCGCTTATGAGCCTGATGCCGGCTTCCACGCTTTTAGCTCGTTGTATAAGCCCTCATCTTTGTTCTCATTGCCGACTAGCCTTGTATAATTTTGCCTTTGCAACTTGACACCCTTTACCCCGAGGAGACTTTCCCCGAGTGTCCTTATCTTGCTCGCTTTCCTTGCATTATGCATAGGTTTGTTCCTTGCGCTTGGAACTAGTTTCGCCTGCCTATGACACTCGTCTCCTCGCATTTAGAGCATTCTTTCTGCTCTCCTTCGAGCTCGTTAAAAACAGTAAGGAGGACGTGAGTTGACTTTTTTGGACTCGTTAAAACTTCACGGGAAAGATTATGAGTTTCTTTAGGCCCAAGTCTGACTCCTCAAAATAGACTTGACTGCCGAGTAAACTTGTCCATTCAGGCTCGTTAAGAATATGTGAATGGGTATCCACATTGGTGGTAGGTTATCTTTTTCTCGGACCATGTGGAATAATACGAGAAAGGATCCCTCTCTTTTCTACTGAATTGAGAAGAGTATTCTCAGGCATAGGTTTATCTCTTTTCTGGACCTG
>LPNX010091425.1:207821-242583 GCA_001517045.1 Pseudotsuga menziesii
TAGGGCTCGTAAAATCCACGAATCAGTGCCTTATCAAGCATTCTTCTTTCTTTTCTTCGAGCTTGTCAAAAAATGAAGATGGTCCCGAGTTTTCTTTCTTGGACTCGTTAAACCTTTACAAGAAAGAAGGGAAGGGGAAGGTTTATTTCCATGTCTTTTTATATCTTGGCAGCAAGTCTTGTTTCCTTGAACAAAGCACCAGTTTTGAGTCTATCAACAGTTGGGTCCTAGTCTTTTGACCTTATCCTGATTTAGAATTTCTTACTCCTCCAGTTGGTCTCTTTTCCAATTCTATGGGGAATCTGTCAATGTCTCCTACATTGCATATTTGTTTCGTTGGTCCTATTTTGTGTCAAAAGCTGCCTAAGTCACTTTTGTATCGTGCTCACTGTTCAAGGATTAAACCTTTGTCGGCCATTCTGCAGTTGCCTTGACCTTTTGTGTCGGCCATTCCCTGGTATCAGTTCATTACATCATGTCTTCAGCGGTCCTTTTTGTGAAATTCAGTACCAATTCCAGATCCAATTAGTCTTTGAGCTACCTCGTGTTGGATGATGAAGGATGCCTTAATGCCTTCCTTCCAACGGATCTCTTCCTATCGTCTGCAACACATCTTGCTCTGGGGATGAGATTTAGAGTTTTATGACAATACCTTGGGAATTGTTGTCCTTAATGGCAATTTCCCTCGCTATTGGGTAGTTGGGAATACCTTAATGTCTCCTACTCAATGGATTCTTCAAGTGTTCGACTTCAAGTCCTTGTAATCACACTTGTTAGAATGTACTAGGTACCTTGGGAACCATTTTCATTAATGGTGGTTTCCCTCGCTTTTGTTAACGGTTTTCATCATTAACCGGTAATCAAATGGTTTCCTCCATGTTCGACTTCAGCTCTTTTATTCGCATGGTTAGGATTCGTACCTTTTTTGGGCGGTTTGGATTCAAGACCTTGGGGCTGACAGTAGCATCATCATTTTGCTATTTCCCAAGTTGCGCAAGACCTTGTTATACTTTATATGACATTTTGCTGAACATAGATCCACCTTGTATTTTTGTGGCTATGATCGATTGTTGAGCATGGATCCACCTTGTTCATTTGTGGCCATGGCTCCTTTAGATTTGATATGGTGCCTTTTTGCATATTGAGCGACCATGATAGTTTCATTAGTTATACATATGTTGGATCCGCCTTTATCTTTATGGCAATGTTTTGTATATGGACGTGTATGTCCCAGAGATTAGTTTTTCTGACATTTATCTCTCTTTCAGGTACCTTCACTCGAGCCTTTTGATCTTGGATTCTCTGCTCTCTCCATACTCAGCTGTTTCCTTTATAATGTATTTTGGATATCATCTTCCCCTCTAACCTCACACATTAGGGGGCATCTGTTATAGCCCAAAATGACACATCTCTTCCTGTGACCACTTTCCCACGATTTCGTCGCATGTTGGCCCTTCATGAAAGTCACTGAAAAAACACCTATCTTGGAGGACCCATATCTTGAGTTTTGTAACTCCGTTTGACCTCATTTCTACACCGTTGGAATGGTATTTCAGTTAGCTAAAACTTTCCAGAAGACACCAAAGTCTGAAAATGCCCAAAAATACCCTTAAAATGCGTTTTTTTTTCTATACACGACTTGCCTTAAGGCAAACCCGCGTATGATACGCGAGTTGCTCTATATGATACCCACGTATGCCTTATATACGCTACTTTCTTTATTAGCAACCCGCGTATGACACGCAACCTTTCTGTAGAGCAAACTGGATGTATTTTTTGTGTACGCGACTGTCCAGTTATGCAATCCACGTATGCCTCATTAAAATATAAAAACACGCCTTTTGAGTTAGTTTGGGTAGTTATACAACTGAATCCTTCAGTTGTAACCACTTTGTCTTCGCCCCTAACTCTTCTTCAGCATATAAATAGAGGTAGGGAGGTCCATGAATGGGGACTTGAATTTTTGCACTGTTATGCTGGAGGAATTGGAACTCTCTTTGCCCACACCTTTGCCCTGGAGGTCTTCCCTTATGTTGCAGAGCTTAGAGGCTGAGTTCTTTGGAGAAGAGAAGAAGCAGAACTAGATCAAGGTTTCGTGAGGTGCCAACTTGAAGAGAAGGTATATTTGTACTTGTTTTCAAGATTAATAAAGATGTGATGTCCTTCTTCTTCCCAAATCATTGTTCAATGTGTGATTGAATCTCTGTTTCTGATCATATGATGATGTTATTCAGATCATTTGTTTATGTTTATTTGATTATCATTGTCTTATATGTGGTCATAATGGTTTGAGGAAGGTATAACTTGTTTTGCAGGTCTCTTGGAGTGAGAGGAGCAAGAGGAGGATTGAAGAGAAAGCTTGGACCAGCCTTCAGTTAGTCAGGTGTGGACCTTTCTCATCTCTGAAACTTGCTGTGATATACTTGCTGAACATTGTGCATCTCTCTTTCAACCCCAGTACGTTGATGGCCTCTTAAACCCTAGCCATAGGACGCTTTCCTTTACAACAATATCCCAAGTAAAGAAATTGTTGATCAAGCTTGCTTGATTGAATATGCTAGGTGTGATGAAATCCTAGAATGTGTAGGCTGTGCAACCTTATTTTTCCTGATGAAGCATTTGCTATAGCACATCCAGATGGCCTCCTCAGCAGATCTCTTGACTCCATACAATTTCCACTCATGGAAAAGTGATATGGAGATTCAGTTGTTCTCCAAAGGACTTTTTAGAGACACCATGGACATTGAAGTTTAGCCTGGATCCACCGTAGAAAAATCAAGATTCTTGAACAAGAAGGATGGAGCCTTTTGTTTCTTGTGCCTCTCTATTTCCTGAGACCTTCTCTTCCATCTTATGGATTTGAAGACACCAAAAGAAATATGGGACAAATTGGAATCTCTATACGGAAAGCATGATGACTTGAGGGTTTACCAGCTCGAAAATGAACTCATGTCTCTCCAACCTTCCAATTTCGAGACTCTGAATGATTTCTTTACAAAGTTCAAGCATACTGTTTTACTCTTGAAGCAATGCAACATGGAGAAGGAAGATGATCAGCTCATCCTTTCCATACTCTTCAAACTTGGGGCTAATTATTCAGTTTTTGTTTCTACATTCCATGCGGGGAAGCTCACAACCCCTAGATGGAAAATGCCTACACTGAATGCCTTCATTGAGTCCCTAACAAATGAACATGACAAGCTTGTCTAGATGGGGCTCATTTGATCTTCCTGTGATTAATCCCTCCATGTCTCAGGGCCCAAATATCTGAAGGGTAAAGGAAAGCAGCAGAAAAATTAGAAAACTAAATTTGATGCTCCCAAGCCTAGAGTTGAAAACCAGCAGCATGATGAATCTTCTAGCTCAAAAAAGAACAAAGGAAAAGCACACAATGAGAAAGAAAAACTTAAGTGTTCTTACTACGGGAAGGGTTTTCACCCTGAACATGCCTGCATGAAGAAAAATATTGATGAAGCAACCTCTCTCCTTGAGAGGAATCACATCAATCTTCCGGAGAGCTTTTGGAGGAGAGATCACCAAGATCGGGAACCATAGCATGAGAAAGGTCATGCCCTCATGGAAAGCACTTCGAAGTCCAAAGCACTACTGATTGACTCTGGAGCTTCCAATCACATGATGGCTGAAAATGACTCCTTTTCATCCTTCGAGACTGGAAAATCCATCCCCATCCACATGGGAGATGACTCCACCATCATTTCCGAAGCCCACGGTACTGTAGATCTTGAAAATGGTTTTTCCTCTAATGTTTTGTATGTACCATCTCTAGTAGAAAATATCCTTAGTGTATATCAGATGACACATACAGGAATGGCTAAGAGAGTCTCTTTCAACCCAAATGATGTTGAGATAACAGAAATTGCATTCGGTAAATTCATTGCAAAAGGCCTTGCAACTCATCATGCAAAAGCCTATGAGTTCTCTCACTTTGTTGTGGATGCAAAACCCACTGCTCTGCTAACTCATGGAAATGAGGTTAGTAGGCTATGGCATGAGAGGTTTGGCCATCCTAATTTCAAATATTTGCAGAAATTATAGAAACAATCCATGGTTGAAGGCCTCCCGGTCATCAAGGCAACCACAGGAATTTGCAAGGGCTGTGTGATTGGAAAACAGCTTGAGCACAAGTTTGTTTGGGGGAAGGAAAACCAAGATACAAGCATGTTGGGGCTGATACATTCTGATATCATTGGTCCGATGGATATCACATCCATGAATGGATCAAGGTACCTCCTTACTTTTATTGATGATTTTTCAAGGTATACATGATTTTTTTCTCAAAAAGAAATCAGAAGTATGTGAAAATTTTTCTGAATTGAAGGCCTTGATCGCAAATGCCTCTAGGCTTAAGATCAAAATATTGAGATCTGATAATGGAGGGGAGTATTTCAGTAATTATTTGCTGTACATATTCTCCCAAAGTGGTATTTATGTCCAGCATTCAATTCCCTACACTCCCTAGCAGAACTGAGTAGCGGAAAGGAAGAAACGGTCTCTCAAGGAGATGACCACCTGTATTCTAGAGTCAAAGAAGCTTGTTGCAAATTTGTGGGCTGAAGTGATGCATGCTACAACATAAATTTAGAACAGTGTGCCACACTCATCGATGAAAGTAAATACTCCTTTCAAAGCATACTTCGGACACAAGCCGGATGTGTCGAACCTACGGGTGTTTGGGTCCACTGCATGGGCCCGGATTTCGCTTGATAAAAGAAGGGATTTGCAACCGCAAAGCATAGAATGTCTGTTTATTAGGTATCTTGATGAATCTAAAGGATTCAAGCTGCTGGATATCAATACCAAATAGATCATCATCATGATAAGTTTCAAGTTTGATGAGCCTCTTCAGGAGATGGAACTACTGAAGGAGAAAACTGTTGAATTTCCTTCCTATTCTACTGAATATTTGAGTGATGACACTGATTTGGATCTTATAATTTCTGATATCAGTGTGCAGCAATCATCAGATGCTGAATTAGAACCTGAAGTGCAAAATCATCTTCCTACATGGGCACAACATACACTCTCCTCTGCAGGAGACAACATTGGAAATCTGGATGATCTAAGGAGAACCCGGTCTGATTTCCAAAGAGCAGGTATTGACCTCTCTTGTTCTTATAATTTGCTGTCCAAAAATTTCTATTTGATGATTATTTCAGATCCAAAATCCTACTACCATGCTCAGAATGATCCGATATGGCAAGTTTCCATGGATGAAGAGATGAATTCTCTTCAGAAAAACACTACTTGGGAGCTAGTTTCTCTTCCTCCGGGAAGGAAATTGGTTCAATGCAAGTGGATGTTTTAGACAAAGGTTTCTGCTGATGGAAGAAAATAAAAATATAAGGCAAGGCTGGTAGCAAAAGGTTTCTCTCAGGTCCAAGGAGTGGACTACCATGAGACCTTTGCACCGGTTGCAAAAATGGACTCCATCCGCCTTGTTTTGCCAATTTGAGCATCCAAGCACTGGAAGGTGCATCACATGGATGTTAAGTCAGAATTTTTGCATGGATATCTTCATGAGGAGATACACATGAAGTAGCATGAGGGCTACATCACTGATCCATCTTTGTTTTCCAAGATAAAGAAGTTACTATACGGGTTAAAACAGGCCCCGAGAGAGTGGTATTCCAAGATGGATGCCTTTCTTCTCTCGCAAAACTTTCAGAGATGTAGATCAGATACAAATGTGTATTTACAGAATAATTATGGTCATATAATTATCATTTTTTTGTATGTTGATGACTTAATGATCACAGCTAGCACAGTTGCCTCCATTTCAACCATCAAAACTACTCTCCATAATGCCTTTGAAATGAATGATTTGGGGCTCGAAATCGAGAAAAATTATGATGGGATTATGGTCACTCAGTCCAAATACACTTCAGACCTATTAGTCAAGTTTAACATGGCTGAATGTAGGCCTGCACCATTCCCTTTCCTTTCAAGGATCAGCCTTGAATAAGGAAAACACACACCTCCCATGGACTGCACTATCTATCGACAACTGATTGGTAGCTTGTTGTACTTGAAAAATTATAGGCCTGATATTTGTTATGACATGAATGCTGCATCAAGATACATGCAGTAGACTCATTATCTTCATTGGAAGGAAGCCAAGAGGATCCTCCAGTATATTCAGGGAACCAGGACCTACAGCATTCACTATGCTGCAGACTCCGAGCTAGAGCTAGTTGGATACATAGATTTCGATTGGGCGGGTCATTCTATTGATCAGAAGTCAACTTCCATATATGTATTCATGTTTGGTGGTGGCCCCATTTACTGGTCAAGAAAAAATCAGGCCGCCATAGCACACTCTTCAACAGAGGCCGAGTATCGAGGAGTGGTGAATGCTTTCATCCAAGCAGTTTGGTTGCAAGGCATTCTTTTAGAGTTTGATCTTGGTAGTACTTTGTCCACTGTCCTCTTTTGTGACAACCAAAGTGCTATTAATATATCCATGGATCCAGTTACCAAGCAGAGGACCAAGCATGTAGATATTCACATGCACTACATCAGGGAGCTAGTGCATGACAGGACCATCATTCAGTAATACTGCCTGACTGATTAGCATATTGCAGACATCTTCACCAAGATATTTTCAGAAAATAAGTTCACTTACCTATGTTCACTATTGGGGGTGAGTTCATCAGGATGATTCAGACTACTTTCAGTGTTCAACTTGAGGGCAGTTTTTTCCCACTCGGTTTTCCCTCTTTTCCTCACTTACTTTGTTTTGAGCATTGTTTCAGTTTCAGCATTGTACAGGGTGACCTATGGCCTTATTTTTCGGGGCCCTAGCATTTTTATGCATCTATGTTTTCTAACTCTTCCTGAGTATAGCTTAAGGGGGGGTGTTGGAGACATTTACCACCATACACACTCTTTTTGGTCAAATTGGCCTAGTTAAACCACTATCGTAATTATAATTGACATTAATTGACATTAGTGGAGCATTAATTTCCATAATCTAGTCACACCCACGACTACCTACAGTCAAGGAGGCTAACTTAGCCTTCTCCTACAGTCAAGGAGGCTAACTGGAGCACTCCGGGGGTGATCTGAGTGATATTAATGCACCTAATTGCTAATTGGTGGTTGCAATCAGTTCAACCAGTCAGTTAAGGCACTTCCTCTCATTAAATATATTATTTAATGATCTGGAGTCAACAGGGGCACCTCCACCAACTTCTGATGATCAGTTCAGCTTCAGTTAACCTCATCAGGGTTCATTGAAGTCATGGAGCGCTAGCACTTGATGGCTGGATTTCTATGGCATGTGTTTGATCTCCTTTAGTTGACATTCAGTCATTTATTGCACTTTGACTTCAGTTAGGGTTTGGTGAGTCAATTAGGTTTTTGGTCAAGTGGTTAATTGAGTGTGAACCAATGGCTTACAGTTAGTTAAGCTAGACTCACTCATTGATTTAGAATGACCTCCTAAGGTATTATGATTTCTCATTGATTCAAGCTATTGCTTGACATTTCTATTGTAAACTATTCATTTTTTATTGAATATACATAGAGGAAACCATTTTGGTTTCGATTAACACCATTTCTGAGTTATTTGTTGATTATTTGTTGATGAAATTGATTATTTGTTCCTAGATCAATGTGCAATATTAATACATCAAACATCAATGGAAAAAATAGAAGGTATGATAAAAGACAAACCCATTTCTATACTGATTGATATAGGTGCAAGTCTAAGTTATGTATGTGACCTAGAATTGTAGAGTTATATAAATTATAGCAGTATAAGTTTGAGAAAGATTGGCTAGTACAACTTGCTACAGGCACAAAACAGAAGGTCATTAGTTAGGTGAAAAACTGTGAATTTATTATGAATGAACTCAAGACACATGATTATTTAAATATATTACCATTAGGGTCATATGATTTGCTGATAGAAATGGATTGGTTAGAGAAAAATAGATTTATGTTAAACTGTTATGAATAAACATTCTCATGTTTAGATGATAAAGGTAATACCATTATTGTAAAAGGAGTTCCCAGAAAGGTTACCATAAGATAAATCTCTTCCTTACAGGTGAAAAGGTCTATACATAAGGGATGCAAAGTTTGTGTAGTCTACGTAATGAATCACAAAGAGAAATATAATTAACTTAAAATAGAGGATATACCAATTTTAAAATATTTTAAAGACATATTTCCAAAAGAGGTTCTTGGACTACCTCCGAAGAGTGATATAGATTTTATGATCGATTTGGTACCACAGGCAGTACCAACATCGAATGCTCCCTATTGGATGGACATAGTATATCTTGAGTAAAGAGGAGCTGCGTTAGAAAATTGGAGATCTCGACGTTTCGATCCCTACTCTGGGATCATCATAAGGAGACAGTTAGAAGCATGAGGAATTGTGTAAGATGCCCAAGTAGTTAAATATTAATCATTAGGTTTAAGGTAAGAAAAGTATTAGAAGGTTCGTCTTAGTAAAACATAAAAAATTTTAATTTTGTTTAAAATTTACAAATTAAGGAACTTTGTCGACTCCCTCAAAGATCCAATTGATCCAAGAGCCTACAAAGGGGTCTATTCCATTCCATGTTCATACGGCTTGTTATATATAGGTGAAACCGGATGATCCAAGGAGACTAGATTCAAAGAACATAGCGCAGACCTCAGACACGATAGACATAAGAAATCAGCACTCGTAGAGCATGCGCACCTTACTAAACACCACATTTGTCTTGAAGATGCAAAAGTCATCGCGAGAGAGGACAACTTAACAAAAAGGAAAATAAGAGAGAAGATTGAGATCAACCTTAATGAGTACTGCCTTAACCGAGACGATGGTGCCAGAATCAGTGACTCCTGGAAACCTCTCCTTTGCTCCTTACAAACCATTAAATGCCTTCAAACCAATTCTTAAGATTTGGTTTCCTGCCTCACCTTTCCCCTAAGCCCTCTTTAGACTTTGAAAACCTCTGCCACTCCTCCTTCTAGGTCTTTTTTAATTGCTCTAGTTTTTAGGTTTAGGTAAAATTAAAAATTAAATAAAAAATAATAATACTTTCAAAAACTTAAATTAAAAATTAATTTATAATTAAAAACCTTTAAAAAACTTTTAAAAACTTGTAATTAACAAAATTAGCAATGTTAAATAATTTTAAAAAAGCTATAATTAAAACTTTTAAAGAACTTCTAAACTAAAATAAAATTAACAATTCTTAATGACTATTATAATTAATACTTTTAAACTTTTAGAAATTAAAAAAAAAAAAAAACTAAAATTTTATAATTAAAAGTTTTTAATAACTTAGGTCATTTCGAATTATTCTAGTTTTAGGTTTAGGTTAATTTGAAAATTATATAAAAAATATTAATTCTTTCAAAAACTTTATATTAAAAAATCAATTTATATTTAAAAAGCTTTGAATAATTAGATACTTTAAAATACTTTTAAAGAATTTTTTTTTTTAAATCAAAACTTAAAAATTATAATTAAAGGTTTTAATTAACTTACTTTGGAAAATTTTAGGTAAAAAATGTTTAGCACCTTTTTCCTCCCATTTAGAACTTTTTAAGAATTTTCCTTAAAAAAACCCTAATTTTTTCAACTCCTTAATTTGTAAATTTTAAACAAAATTAAAATTTTTTATGTTTTACTAAGCCGACCCTTCTAATACTTTTCTTACCTTAAACCTAATGATTAATATTTAACTACTCGGGCATCTTACACAGTTCCTCATGCTTCTAACTGTCTCCTGATGATGATCCCAGAGTAGGGATCAAAACGTCGAGATCTCCAATTTTCTAACGCAGTTCCTCTTTACTCAATTCACCACTGCGTAGATGACCATCTTCAAATAGTATATCTTACTAAACTTAAATCACAAATACATGAAAAAATTGAAAAAAACTACATTCAACCTAATTTTTCCCATTAGGGAGCACCGGTTTTATTGGTAAAGAAATATTATGGCACTCTAATACTGTGTATAGATTATCGACAATTAAACAAAATGATGACTAACAATCGATATCATTTTCCCCATATTGATGATCTATTCTATCAGTTTCGAGGGGAAACCATCTTCTCAAAAATAGATTTAAGATCTGGATACCATTAGGTGAGGAGCAATGATGAATACATATTTAAAACTGCTTTCAGAACCAAATACAGTCATTACATGTTTTCCGTAATTCCCTTTAGGTTAACAAATGGGCCAACGACTTTTATGTGTTTAATGAATATTATTTTAAGCAAATATGTAGAAAAATTACTATTTGACTTTATCAATGACATATTGATCTATTCTAAAAATAAACAAGAGAACAAATAACACTTAAAAATAATTTTGTAGGTGTTAAGGGAACAATAACTCTTCTCTATGTTTAGAAAGTGTTGGGCTATAGGGAAGACCTGGGTTTTATACCATTAACTTCGCACCAACAAAAAGACCCACAATGTTGGCCATTTCGGCAACAACCTGCGAACAGGTTGCAGTCTCACCCAAAACAACTATGGGGTGCTGCAGAATCAGGTTTCTGCAAGCAGAAGAGGAATATTACTGTAACTTTAGCCTTAACAAAAAATATTTATACCAAATAGAGCTTCGATATTCACTTAATTAGCTTCGCAATTAGATAAAAGAATTTTCTTGCTTAATCCTTAACTGGGAATTCACAGTGAAGTTAATAATTAACAGTTATCTTACTTTAGAATTCACCTACTTATCAAAAGCATCAAAACATAATAGAAACCACACAAAAGAACCACAACACAAGATATAACATGGTTCACCCCTAGTGTAGGGGCTACGTCCACAAAACTGTGCTTTTATTCCACTTCTTACAAAACAACAGTTCTGATCTGTGCACTTAGCAGCAGATCCGTCCTTCAAGTCTAACTGCGCACTCAGCTGTAGTTCCTTCCTTACAAAAACCATCTGCGCACACAGCTGCAGAGGTCGTCCACGCACACAGCTGAGACTTGAACTTAAAACCCAAAAATAGATCTAACTTCTTCGCATCATACGATCCTCATTTCATTAGATACCCTTGACATCTTTACATGAGTGCCTATTTATACAAGTGCACTATTACAAAATCATGGGCTTACACCCGAAAATTATGGAAAATTACAAAAAAGAGGGCTTTGACTCAACCCCAACACCCCTAAGACTATTTTGAGTAGTAACTCCGCTTACAAGCTTCCATAAAAACCACAGAGTTACCAAAACTAGTGATCGGTAAGGCACGCACCCCAACATGCCCCTAAGACTCACCAGTGTCCTCTCCCAGGACACTCTGCTACTTGTCTGGTGGGAGAATATTGTTGGCGAACAAAGTGAACTGTTTGTTGAGGCCACGCATGATATCGTCGGCTGCTTGCTCCTTCTCCACCAACTCTTGTAATGCTGCTGTTGATGCTTCGCTGGAATTTTCCTGTGCAAATGCCTCATATTCCTTCAAAACTTTGAGTTGGCTATCCGTAGCAGTGCTCAACTCCAAGGCCTCGTCGACAAAGGGTTGCATAGAATTTTCCAACAGCATTGCTTTCATTCTGTACGACTCAATTTCCTGCTGGAGTTTATTGCTTTGCTTCACCTTAAGCATCTTCTGCATAGGAGGTAGAGTCTTAATTTCTGCTTTCACTGCATCCAGCTCTGCATGTCACTACTTGATGGTTTCTTGCAGCTTTTCTACTTCTGGATTTTCCTGCAATTTTGTCCAAGCGTTGACGCTTTCTTCTATCAATTTTGTTGTGCTGCTCACAAGATCGGTGATATTCGTTGCTGAGGCCTGAATATCTCTACGACACTGCTCCCTGACCTCTGGTGGACTCTCCGGAGTGATGCGACATTGAAGCTATGCGATCTGAGCCTCATGTTCTGCTTTTATCTTTTCAATCTCGCTACGAGACTGTTGTGCATAGTCTTTCATCTTAGCAATTCTTTGCTCCGGTTCTTCCTCAACCTGTATGTCGAAGTCAAGAAGATTCTGAAACACCTCATCCAACACTCGCACCAGTGTAGCCTACTTACGTTCTACGTCCCTCTTCCTCTACTCTGCTTCTTCAAACTGCGCTACGAGGCTCGCATTCTGCTTCATGGTATTTTCCAACTGTATTTGTGTGTAGTGGTCTCGTGCTTGGATATCCTTCATGATTACTAATTGACAGAGATGCAGCTCCGTCATAGACAACTTGGTGTAATCTATCCCGACTTTCATGCTCATCTCCGAGCGAGACGCTGCGTCAGTTATTATGAGGGTCGCACTTGACACTTGTCCTTTGTTATCTCTGCCTGGCCATTGCCCTGTGTTTGGCTACGCGCTTACTGGGACACTGCCTGTTGTAACACCAGTCGTGGATTTTTCTGCTAACTCCTTTAGTTCTGAAATTCGTTGGGTTACGCTAGTGAGGGCATCAAGAAGCATAGCTGCAAATTGTGACCACTTGCTAGTTAGTGCTTCTGTAGACTTTGTCAGAGCCTCGTCAAGCTCTTCCATCGTCATGGCAGACTCTTCGATAATATTTGTACCTTTTGACGCATTCGCTTTCTTTCTAGAGTGAGGTTTGGTCACTTCCTCTGACTCTGGCGACTTGCACTTATCTGGTCGAATGGGGTCTAAGACGTTTTTTCCCGAATCTTCTTCTTTGTCTTCATCTCCATCATCTCCACCCTGGTCGCCTTCACTCTACTGTGATTCACTCTGTTCTTAGCTTTCGTTGAGTGGGTCATTCTGCTACGTGTGACTAGGGCCTGCGCCCACATTGGTGACTAGGGGGACTAGAATGTTAGGTTTTGTCCCTACGTCCTTCATCCATTCAGCTGGCCACTGCTTTACTATTGCGAGGATGTCTTCCTCGTTCACCACATATGGAAACTTTGACCATTTGTGCTTGTTATTTGCGCGGGCCTGAATAAATACATGGTGCATGTCAGCCCTGAAGTTGGCTATTCCCGCATACTGAGAAAAGAGCTCATTGTTGAGCCACGACGTCTTCAGAATCTCATATGAGATACTCATTGAGTAAAAGGCGAACACGTAGTTCATCATTTGTTGGAAGCTTTTATCCTGTGACACCCATAGAGATGCATACCTTGCTGTACCAGGAATATGCAGAGGCACATAAACAAATTGTGCCTCGGTAGGTTCTTTCCATCCTACCAGTGCAATAAGCACTAACAACCATTAATAGTGAAAGGGTCTACCTTTCTCCTATGCGTCACAGACATCTTCAAGGAATTCCTTAGCAATGACGCTGCCCAGTTGTAACTGTAGCCTTTTGCACAGTTCGCAGTAATACTAACAATTGGGGCAGGTACTTCATTTGGTCTGCACTTCCGCACTAGCCTGCATGCTAAGAGTTCTGTGGCGAATCGAATGTTTTGATGTTGAATGGTCAAGTTTTGATACCCTTGCTTTCCTTTCGTGAGCCCGAAGTGTTCCTTCATGCTATGTGCTAGCTTCGTGTCTTCATGTTTTCCCATAAACTCAATGCTAGGATCAAGGCCTTCCTTTAGCAAGCCCGTAATCTAGCGAATGATTTCTTCATTGATGGTGATTTTCTGGTTTCTGATCCATAGGTGCCCATCATGCATTAATGCCAATAATTTATTGACCACCACGGTCACCTGTGTGTTGCAACCAAAGTGGGGAACATTGAGCATCTTCAACAAACCAGCTTTCTCCAAGCCAGCAACCCACTGTTTCGCTTCTAATAATGTCACTCCAGTCTCCGAATAGTGGACAGAGTGCAAGTATGTCCCAGGTGCAAAATGTGGAAATTTCCCATGATCATTTGTATCGTGGTCGGCGTACTTGAGCCAATCTACTTTCCTTGTCATTATCCCGACCAACTGCACACCCGGTGGCAGCGAAGGGGTGCGTAATGTGTAATTCTTTGTTCGTCAAGGTAGCTAAACTCCTGGTCAAACAGGAGGAAGATAAGGGGGCCATTGTGATGCAACATTCACCACCTTGCCAAAGTCTTCAAAACCTTCAGGTGGGATCTCTGCTGAGCCAGAAGGGTTCATCTCGGGACCCTCCGGTGTTTTCCCTGATTGTTTGTGTCTATCTTCGTTCCTCTTAGAATGAACTTCCAGTTTAAAATTCTTCCTGGTAGATCGTGTCTGCATTGGCTGAGTCAGTGCTGGGGGAGTTTCTTCGCGGGGTGCAGAGGTAGGTGTATTGCTCATAAGGTTCTGCAGACCCGTCTGTTCAAATTCTCTCAACAGTTCATGATCAGCTAACATGGACTCAATTATAAGACTCAAAGAAATGTGTAATGCGATTACCGCAAGCCTGGGTATCTTCTTATAGAATCCATTGACCAAATATGCCATTACTGTGCATTGAAGACACCAAATCTGACAGAGATCTTGTCCAAACGGCGCTATATTTATCAGGATCTCATTATTACAGGAAATTAATGCATTTAACGTACCTGTGCCGCCAATTCTAATTTTTTCCAACGGTCGGATTTTGAGCTCCGACACACCTGTCCTTCTTCACCACCACTAGTAACTCTGGCTGTGCCATAATAAGGATATTCGACACTTCCTAACACCGGCTTCGACCTACGATAGAATGTCTTCCACAGCCTCAATGATTCCTGCCGTGAGCATCTTATCTAATTTTATCCTGACTTTTTCTTTGTACTTAGGGTTCAACCTATAAGGGTGCTGTTTCATAGGATTCGCATCAAGTTTCAAAGGGATTTTTATCACTCCTATATCACCAAGGATACCTTTCATTTCTAAGAACTTCATCGGAAATAGGTTCTGATATTCATGGAGAAGTTGGGTCACTTTGCTTACCGTTTCTTCATCCCAATAATCTCCAATAGTAGCATACTTACGCATTTATTTTGACCCAATGTTTACTTTCCTTGTCTTCAAGGGCTGAGTCACTTCTGGTGCTTCGACTACTAGTCCATGGACTTCGCAGTGTCCTTCTGACTCAGGAATGTTTATGTTGTGTGGGTCATCATCCTCGTCAATTGCGAGGTTATAGAATTCTACTGCATTAGCTTCTTGTTCCTTCCAATCAGGTTGGTATTAGCTATTTCTTTATCATCAAACACGTTACTATGGATCAACCTAATAGCTGCGTCTAAAGCAGGACAAACCTCATTAATAGAAAATGTAAGCACAAAACTATCAACAAGACTATCCCAACTTACACTACCATGGTGAAACTCCACCTCCGCATACCAGCTGTTTGCTACAGATTCCAGAGTGTGCACAAACCTATGTACCCATTCTTCACAAGGTACATGCTTCCATGCTTCGTAACATTGATCCAAATGTTCCTGAGGGCTAGTCTTACCATTAAATATGATTCACACCTCCTGAGGTTGATCCATGAATCTCAGGCGAAGGAACTTTTGACAAACTTCCCAACTCTGAATATACTTCTTATGACCATTCCACCATCTAGCAGCTGTGGCTCTGAATACTGAATCTAGAGTTTGCATTTTCTGTGAATCTGGTACCTACTCTAAAAATTGCACAATAAAATCTGTTGGGTCTGTCAAGCCATCAAAAATAGGTAAGACTCTTGTCTGTGAGCCAAGACATCTAAGAGACTTGGTAATTCTTGCACATCGATGTCCATGTAGTTCATAAAGTCTATTCTGCCAATTCTCTAAATATTCATCTGAATCAGTCATGCAAGAACTATCACACTTCCAGTCCATTATACCTTCAAGAGTAGATTTAACATAGTCTTCTTCTTTAGCTGTGATGTTGTAGATATGATCCAGAATATCTTGATCTTCATCTTTGACTAGATCTGTGTACCTTTCTCCTTGAGAAGGGTCCAAGGGTACTATGACGCTCAAGCCTTTACCTTCAAAAGTCATCTGCCTGCTCTTAAGGTTGATTACTGCAGAATTCTCTATTGCCCATTAAATTCCTAGCAACGCTGGATAGGGGTTGCTATCATCAATTATTTCAATGACTTCAAAATCTACTAAGGTACTAACTCCATCAATGTCTACTGGGACACTAGGGAATCTTCCTAGGGGCACAATCTTCTGCTGATTAGCTAATCTCAACTGTATAGGGGACCATTCAAGGGTAGGTTTTCCCATTTGTTCTCATGTCTTCTTAGTTGAGACATTTACTTCTGATCCTAGGTCTAAAATGATATCGTTCATGTCATACTCTCCTATATGAGCATGCAATCTCATTTCTCTTCCAGTTCTTCTAACTCTATTGACAGTTTTTTCTTTACCAGAGCTTCGCTGAGGCTCGCAAGAAGCAGTAACTTTCTACAACTCATTTAAAGCATTCTGATTTCTTAAGAGTTTCATACAACTTTGTAAAAATGACGATAATGTACTTACTTTATCCGTCGAAGCTTCTTGAGACTGTGACTGCAATTGATGCTGCTGCGTAGGTGCTACTGCTGTGCTCGGATCAACAAAGTATTTTTTGGCTTCCATAAATGTTTCTTATTCTCTTCCCACATAGAAGGTTGGAACTTTCTCTGGGGTCTTACGAACCCAAGCCTCGTCAGGCTGTTTTTCCTTATTCTGCACTTGCATCGTAGCTCCACTGCTTGTAACAATGTTAATCTCTGGGATAGGTCTTTGCTCTACAGTAATCATCTGAATATTTTGAGGAGGAGCACTATTTCTTTCTTGTATCTTGGCTATCAGCTGTGGGCATTGCTCAATGACATGATCTACTGCTCTGCAATAACGACATGTCATAGTTGGGTTCCGACAGTCTCTAGCTAGATGTCCTTCTTGATTACAGTTATAGCACACAACCTGGCCTCAACCTCTTCCAGGCATACCACCACGACCATGACCTCCAAAAGTACCTCGACCTTCTGTACTACCATGGTAACCATATCCATCATTGCCTTGTGCATCATTTTGTACCCTATAAGCATCATATGTTCGCTCTCTCATAAGGTCAAACTGCGAAATTCCTCTTCGTTGTGTGCAACTGACTTACAGAACTTGCGATAGGGACTATTAGGTACTTGCACATATCTTTGTAGCAGATATTAGTCTTCAGGTCGATGCTGGCTAGTTGTTCTACAAATCTCACAATATATAACATTACGGTTAAATGGGTTTCGCGCACCAGTATTCAAGTAATTTCTTAGTGTAGGACATTGTTCCTTGTCATGACCTTCTGTCATACATCATGTACACCACACCTCTTCATGAATAGATTTCCCTTTTTTCATGTTGCGTAGCTCCAAAGCCATTTCTACTAACTGCGCTTGTATTTGGGCTATGCCAGAATTATCTTCGACAGGAGCTGTCTCTAGTTTCATGGCAATCTCCAAAGCCTCTTATTGATCAGCAAACTTTGGTTGCATGAGCAGTGTTTTGATATGAGGTAATAAGGCTGCAATGAACCATTCTTTATGCTGCGCTGGTCCAATATTGAAACTAACTTAATCTAGCAGAACTTTGAATCCCTGATCAAAGTCCCAAACTGATTCACCTCGCCTCTGCTAAATCTCTTTCAATTTAGTTATACACTGTGACTCTGATTTAGGCTTCTTGAACTCTTTGATCATTGCTGCCTTAATATCAGCCAAGACATGGTTCTGAGTACTAGAACATTTCATAAACCAGGTCAAAGCTTGGTCTCTAAAAGAAGTAACCAGCTGCGCTCTTCTTATATCTTGATCCATAATGTTCTTTGCAGTCCACACAGCTTCACATAAGAACAAAAACTGTTCTGGATCCTTTGATCCAGTTCCTTTAAAGACTGGGAGCTTGATATCATCCGTCATATGGGCCATAGTGGACTGAGATGGGGGAGAACTTACTGGAGTAGACTGACTTGCAACAGGAATACTCAGGCTAGGGTTACTTTCAGGATGCGATGGGTTCTCAGGGGTAACAGATTTTCGTGGAGGAGTTATAGGAGGGTTTCTAATAGAAAAGATTTCTTCGGATTCAGGGTATTCTAGTGTATACTCGGTATTCTGGCCTAGGGTATAGGATTCTAGGTTTCTCTTATATCTTTTACCGCTTCGCAGCAAACCACTTTTCTCGTCAAAGTTACTTTCACTTCCAAACATAGGTTAGTAAAAATAAATCTAGCAATCTGATTCTATAAGCAATATGCCCTTCTCAGCCAAGAGCATTTTAATTTGCAGACTAAATGAATTTAGGTACTTACCCCTTGGTCCTTTGAAAAACTATCATTCAGCTTTACTGAAGGAAGTACTCGTGTCTATGGAAAACTCTGTCACAAATGCTTCAAGGGTTCGCGTTGTCCAGAAATCAACACCTCGTGATATCGCGTTGTTCACTCTTTTCAATATGTTAATTCTTGCGGGCGTCTAGTCAAGAAACTGATCTTCCTTGAATTTGGTCTTTCTCTTTGTCAACCTGGATAACCACTGGTGCAATTCTATGTGGATACTACCAAAGAAAATTTTGTAAATATCAGCAAAAATGTACCTTTGCAAGAATTCATCTGAGCTGCGACAGGGATCTTTATTTTCTTGTTCCACAAATTTCTGATAGGTAGCTTCAACCCAATCACCGATTTATTTTACTGAGGGCCTCCAAAACATCGCCCTTCAGGTACGACGTAGATCCCTCTTAAAGAAGATACTGATTTCAATGGGCAAAGGAACCAATTTGTTGGACCAGAAGGCAGACCCAGGTTTTATACCATTAATTTCGCACCAACAAAAAGACCCACAGTGTTGGCCCTTTTGGCAACAACCTGTGAACAGGTTGCAGTCTGACCCGAAATAGCTATGGGGTGCTGCAGAATCAGGTTTCTGCAAGCAGAAGAGGGATATTACTCTACCTTTAGCCTTAACAACAAATATTTATACCAAATAGAGCTTCGATATTCACTTAATTAGCTTTGCAGTTAGATAAAAGACTTTTCTTGCTTAACCCTTAACTGGGAATTCACAGCGAAGTTAATAATTAACAGTTATCTTACTTTAGAATTCACCTACTTATCAAAAGCATCAAAACATAATAGAAACCACACAAAAGAACCACAACACAAGATATAACATGGTTCACCCCCAGTGTAGGGGCTACGTCCACAAAACTGCACTTTTATTCCACTTCTTACAAAACAACAGTTCTGATTTGTGCACTTAGTAGCAAATCCGTCCTTCAAGTCTAACTGCACACTCAGCTGCATTTCCTTCCTTACAAAAACCCTCTGCGCACACAACTGCAGAGGTCATCCATGCACATAGCTGGGACTTGACCTTAAAACCCAAAAATAGATCTAACTTCTTCGCATCATACGATCCTCATTTCATTAAATACCCTTGACATATTTACATGAGTGCATATTTATACAAGTGCACTATTACAAAATCATGGGCTTACACCCGAAAATTATGGACAATTACAAAAAAGAGGGCTTTGACTCAACCCCGACACCCCTAAGACTATTTTGAGTCGCAACTCCACTTACAAGCTTCCACAAAAACCGTGGAGTTACCAAAATTAGTGACCGTTAAGGAACGCGCCCCAACAGCGAGTGTGACTTCTTTAAATAAAAAATTCAGTATTTAAGACATGCGGTGTCTAAGGATGGGTTATTAGTCGATCCCGATAAGATTTAGGCTATCACTTAATGGCATGTTCCAAATAATGTAAAGGACATAAGATCAGTCATGGGGATTATTGGCTACTATTGAAAATTCATCAAAGGATTTTCTAAGATAGCACACCCTATCATTTTATTACAGAAGAAAGGTAAGAAATTTTATTGGAGCGAAAAATGTTCTGAAAGTTTTAATAAATTAAAAAATTTGTTAACCACGGATTATATCTTAAAAATTGTTGATCCTTTTAAATATTTTGTCGTATGCACCGATGCATGTAAAGAAGGTTTAGGCTGAGTACTAATTCAAGAAAACTATGTCCTAGCATACAAGTCTAGGAAGTTAAAAGAACACGAGAATAATTATGCTACTCATGACCTACAACTATATATCACCATTGGCATGCGCTAAAAATTTGGTGACACTACCTCATCGCAAGAATATTCTTACTAATGTCAGATAATATAAGTTTAAAGTACTTGTTTGATCAACATAAACTTAACACTAGACAAGCTAGGTGGTTATCATTTCTAAGCAAATTTGATTTTGAAATAAAACATATAAAAGGAAAAGAGAATAAAGTTGCAGACTCTCTGAGCCGTCACACAAACCTGTTGTATGCAAGAAACAACTATGAATTAGATTTAGAAAATACAATTTCAAATGCAGAAAATTTTGATAAAGAGTATCAAAACCTAAAAGAAAAGACAACAGAAAATGAAAAGAATTAAATAAAAAGATATCCTAGTCTAAATAGAAGAGGGTTATTACTACATAAAGGTAGATTATATATACCTAATTCAACATATATTAAATTAAATGTTATGGATGAATTACGTAAACGACCTTATTCATGACACCTTGGATACCAGAAAATGATTACTATGACAAGAAAATACTTCTTTTGGCCTAATATGAAAAAATAAGTAACATAATATTTAGCACGATGCATTGAATGCAACAGGTAAAGGTTGAACAACAACATCCAGCAGGATTATTGTAGCCACACTAGTAAAAAATGAGGAATTAGTGACTTCATGACTAAAAATTCTAATCGCCACAGGTTTTTCAAGTGATTTACTACTTAATATGAGCAATTTTGATTGACCCAACTATAAACGACTAAAATTAAGGACTAATTTAGTCACTAGTTTACAAATATGACTAGATAATAAGTGACAGAGTTAAAAATGACTAACATAAATGACTAATTTAGTCACTACATAAAAAAAGACTAGCTAGAAAAATATGAATTGGTCTTTTATGTTAGTCATTTTTAATAGTGTCATGGAAAATTGAAATTGTGACAATGAAGTGTTACAATTTAGTAAATTTTGTAAATTATCTACCTTTTATCTTTGAATATGTGTAGGTTAACAATTCTGAATCCAAAATGGAATTTGTGGGGTTAGGAATATCTAGTGTTTTTCCTAGGTGGTTAGGATAGTGTTAGGGTGTTGTGGATTATTGCAGATGATGTGCTATAGACGTTCATATTGCTTTCCAGATATAATATTGGGATCACAAATCCCAGATGATATATATGTTGGAAAACCATTTTTTCTGTAATGGTGCCATGCCCCTCAATATTCAAAGATCCAACAAAGCAATTGCACGAAATTTCTCTTCACCATCTAGTGTGTGACATATCGACGATGAAAAAAATTGAATTTTTTAACAAGAGGGTCTAACTATATATAGATCAATTTAGTGTTAGTGTTTACGACATCCTAGTCATGTGTCATAGCTCAACAATAGAAAATATTGCAATTTTTCAAGAGGGGGTCTAAATATATATAGATCATTTTAGTGCTAGTGATCATGATGTCCTAGTAAGACACCAAATTGATGATGCATCTAATTTCTAGTATCCTTTCATGCAATAGTGACTCCATTTTTCCCTCCATTCCATCATCTCGATCTCAAAAGAATTCATAATTGAGAGTGAATGAGAGTAATCCATTGGCATCATTATATACACTTAAAACATACTCATAAATACATGATATTATTTGCTTTAATAGATTTCTAACCTACCAAAAATATCTATTACTAAAGTGTCTCATGAATATCACTTAAGGACACCATCAAAAATTCTTTTCTCACCCATTTTCATTATTCCATCCTTAGTAGACAATATTTTAATTGATTTTGTTTATATATATGTTTGAGTTTTTTACAATATTTTAATTGATTTTCTTATATATATGTTTCAGTTTTTTGTTTTTTTTACATTTCTAAATTTAATTGATATCTACCAAACCTGCCAAAACCCATAAAAATATTGAGAATTCCAAGAAGTCACCATTGAAGTAGTGCCAAAAAAATTTAGCCCTAAGAAATATTGAGAATTCCAAGAAGTCACCATTGAAGTAGTGCCAAAATGGTTCAGAATATTTTGATGTGCTCCCTTGCACTCGTTTGTTCCTTTCATCCACTTATTGAGGTAGTTGTCATGTTAATAATTGATTTGGGGTTTGGGAATTGTAAATACCCATTCTAAATCCAGTCAAAATACCAGTAGCAGAGACATACACGAATAGCATCAGTTATGATTCATTAAGTTCCATATGTTTGTGATATAAAGAAAATTCCATAGCAATATTTTTTCCCAGATACAGTTGAAGAAACAGTTGACCCTTGAATTGATCCTAGGGGTGAAGCAGAGCCTTAAGTTCGAGGGTAAAAGGTAGCTCATGGAAATTTTCTCCAAAACCACCCACACCAATAAATCCACCAACGACTTGGTAGGCTACAAAGGGAAACTCCCCACTCAGGATAAATGGATATCAGTAGACAATCTTGTTAGCAGCTTCCAAAATATGAAGCAGAAAGTGGGGACACTTTCATATAAACAGTGAGGAGTTGATGTGTCCAATAGAATATACAGGTTAGATATAGGATTATAATGCAACACAAGAACAATTTTTTCATGTTAATCATTGATTTGGGGTTTGGGATTTTTTGTCATGGGAATATTTCCAGGGGTCAAGAAAATATCTGTTGATCCATTGTTAGACTTAGGGGTTTATGTCCATAAGTTGCAATAGGAAGAGTTTTACACCATATTAATATAACTTGTCAGTAGGAATCTTGTGAATCTGGTGAACAATCACAAGTGAGTCACTCATACATTTGTTGTCTTATTGATTATCCTTGATAATATTCTCTTGGGCATTTGGACTATATTGTGACACAGGAGACTTATTCAAATATTATTTACATACTGGAATTTTTTATTTTTTTATTTCAGGTAAACCTCTTGCAATATTCAATGGAAGCTTCCCCAAAATTCTGGATGGAATCCGTAGTCATAATGTAATGCACTTAATCTAAAGGGAATCAAACAGTCTAACCCAAGGGATTTGAACCGAGCACTGCTAGTGTATGCAAATGCCCAACATTATCATGTTG
Organism: Pseudotsuga menziesii; assembly: GCA_001517045.1. Lineage (NCBI taxonomy): Eukaryota > Viridiplantae > Streptophyta > Pinopsida > Pinales > Pinaceae > Pseudotsuga > Pseudotsuga menziesii. Next base: position 230,799 of record LPNX010091425.1, read on the forward strand.
ACCTAATCCCATAGGTTATATTACACTATTTTATGAGAGATGAGTGAATATTTTTTAGCACCAGTTAGTCATTTTTTCAGCTAATATACCTACTTTAATTTACCTTTTAGATGTACCATGAACTCTTATGGCATCGGCTATGAGATTTCCTTTATTTAGCATGATATGCTGCGAGACATGGCTATCTATTTGACCAGGCATGACCCTATAATTAATAGACACAAAAGGATTATTATGTCTCAAAAAGATGATTCTATTCCCAAAACCTGGAAAAAGGCTGCAAATTCTGCATTGGATGATGAGATTGTTTCCTTCCACATAGGTTTGTTTTACCTTTTTCTCTACCCTTCTAGTTGTTTGTATTTTTTTTATTGTAAATATTGATTTATCTCACTTGATCAAAAGCATACTGAATCCTACATCCTACCTGCATATGGTATGACATTTAATATAATGATTTCTCTATCAAGGTTCGATGGAGGAGAAGGATTGGTGTCAGATAGAATTTCCAAATGCCAAGGATCTCATCTTAAACTTTTCTACAAGTGAATACTTTCTTCCACATTTCACGGATTCAATGCCTAAATTAAAGGTTCTTATGATTGTAAATCACAATTCTAAACGTGCTACAATCAAAGGCATATCGGTATTTTCTTCATTAACTCAGTTGAAAATTGTTCGGTTAGAGAGAGTAATAGTTCCCCCCCTCCAAAAATATTGTCAATCTTGGAAAAAATAGAGAAATTATCCTTTGTTCTATGTGAGGGTTTTGGGAATATGAGTAGATTACATTTGGGGTTGCATTTGTATTTCCCCCATCTTTTTGAGATCAATGTTTATCATTGTAGCAATTTGGAGGAACTTCCTGTGAGTGTTTGTAATATTTCTTCCCTTCAAAGATTGTCTATCACAAACTATGATTATCTTCTTAAGTTATCAGATGATATAGGAAATCTCAACTCGCTACAAATGCTAATATTGTATGCCTATTTAAGTTTAGAAAAACTACCATATTTAATTTGTAACCTTCAACGACTATAATTATTGGATATTTGACTGTGTGGGTGCATAAAAAAACTCCCAGATGAATTGGGATAACTATCTAGCTTGAAAGAGATTGATATGAGGGAGTGTTCTTGTGTGAAGAAGCTTCCCAAATTGGCTAGTGACTTAAGGTCTATGGTGTATGTCATATGTGATGAGAATATTGGACATCGGTGGTAAAAAATCGAGGCCTCTACAAATCCTCTCCTCAGAGTAGAAGTTGCAGAAGAAGAGTTCAACCTGGGTTGGCTTGATGATTAATTCAATGCTATGTCAAATCCTTAAGTTTATATTTTACTTGTTGCATCTAGAGAGGGTTTTTGTTATTATTAAATTCATTCAATGGGATAGAGAATTGTAAGGGTTTGTCGACATTCTTTGTGAATGTTACTTCTGTACTTTCCTTCCTTTATTGCGCATATGTATTGTGACATGGGACATCATGATCCAAAGATATCAAAATGGTTGCTTCATAGAAAATCATTTTTCTGTGAGAAAGGAAGTAGATCTTTAATATTCTAGACTTTTCTATGTTGTTTGCAATTCTCTTTCTTTGTTTGTGGATCCTTTAATGCTCAAAATGATTCATTCGCTCCATTATTAGCAAATGCCAAACTGACGATCCTGTGTATTACAATACTCTTCAATGTCTTCAGAAAGCGCATAGAACTCTTTATAGATATATATAAGCCAAACAAAATCTACATGCAAGTTAACATATTTATGAAACAACTCTGGTAGTGAAATTTATTAAATCCATCACATTAAAGAAAATATAATTTAAGACAAGGGCTGCAAGCAACTTATTCCTATCGTTTAAATATTTTAAAAAGTAAAGTACATCTCCCATTATATCGCAGTTTGAGTCAGAAAAGTGAAAATTAGATGGAAATGGCCTTTTAATTATCGGTCTTGTACTATGCTAGGATAGATTCTTATAATTCACAAGCAGCAAAATTTGTATGGGGACGACATATCAGATGGATTAGTACTGTAACTATACAGTTGCATGGAAACTTTATAAATGCAATTAGTTGCAGTATTGATGAAATCACTTTAGAAATACATTCAGAGATTAAACTCCAGCACAATTCAGCTTCCTATCATTGATTGTTATTGTCGACACAAACACATACAAAAGCTATGTAGTCTTCAAGTCAAGTCATTTTGTTTAAGTTGTGTCACATCACCCATTGTGATTATGAGCCATATATGGAATTCTTAAGGTTCAAGTTTGAATATATACATTATTTTATCCTTGAATCAGAATCAAATTTGCGTTCTTTGGTATTGGACCAATGTGTATTACTATAGACCTATGTCATAATGATATTGTTTTTTTATTTCTTTCATCCTATTGGCTTGTCATTCATTTCCTGTAGGGGTCACTAAAGGTTCCCAAAACAAAGGGGAGGTGTGTGGGTGGCCAGTGGGCCCCCATCAGGGGTTTATGGGTAGAGCCCCCTAAAGAAAAATTTGCGTCAATTTTTCGTCTGATTTGTGCTTTTTAGGCCAATGGTATTTTGGCCCATTATAAACTAATTTTTGTTAATGAATTAGGGTTGTAATATAATTTGGTTTAACTAATTAGGTATTTGGATGTTATAATAATGTATTATAAATGGTGAAGATAATACAATGAAATAAAGAGAGGTGAAGCTCTCAATTAGGCTAGTTTTTGTTAGGATTATTAATCCTCCCTTGTCCAATTTGGTCATAGGTATAAATTAGGAGTCATGTCTAAATCGGGAATCCATCCAGTCTATTTTTAGTCCCTAGCACCATTGGGTCCACTTGGCCTAATTGGGGCACATGTTCTAGTTACTAAAGTGTGGGGAACACTAATTGAGGCCTACTGCCACTGATTGCACTTGCATGCATTAGTTTAGAAGCCTCCTAGATCAATTCCTATAATTTAGGAGCCACTGGGAGTGCCGATACTAACCAAGGTCAGTTGAGTTGAGTTGGTGACTAGTCAAGCTTAGCTAGGAGTCAGTTACATTTAGTTTTAGTCCTCTACATTCAATTAGCGCTAGGTTTGCATGGTTGAATGCAGGAGAGGCACATTTCTCACCTACAACAATTAGTTATCCTTAGTTAACACTGAATTAGACACTTGAGTTGTGTTTTAGAACTCCAATGAACTCCGATAATGATTTAGACAAGATCAGTTAACTATTGAGTCCTCCGATAATGATTTAGACAAGGTCAATTAACTATTGAGTCCTCTGATAATGATTTAGACAAGGTCAGTTAACTATTGAGTCCTCTGATAATGATTTAGACAAGGTCTTAGTTACCCACAGTCAAGTAGAGTCTAATCAATTTGAATTTCCTCATGTCGATTCGAATTGCTTGTGGCTATTTAGTAATTGTACTTCATTTTAATTATTATCTAATTAATTGTTTTTATCAATGAAAGCATTCACAGTTGAAATCCATTTTTGCACTGTTTCATTCTTCAATTGCTAAATAAATTGTGTGATCTATCTTGTGAGTTGTGTTTTTTTACAAAGATCTATGTGCTCAATTTAATATGGTATCAGATCCGTGGTGTTCAAGGCACTTCTTATCCTCATATCTCCAACTGGATCATTTTTTTTGAGCAATTTTCTCCATTCCTACTCTGCACCATAAGCAGAAGGTTTACCACTTAATACCCCAAGTTAAGGAATTGTTGATCAATCTTACTTGATCAATTATGTTGGGTGTGATGAAAACATGAAATGTGCAGGTAGTCGACCTTATTTTGTCTATTTGATTGTGTGATTTACATGTTATCATTTTTTCTCACTACATTCGCTACAAGCCACTCTTTCCCCTCACTGCATTCACTACAGTAGCTAAATATTCTTTAAAATGGCCTCTCCAATAGAGCCTCTAACTCCTTTCAATTACCACCATTGGAAAGAGGACATGGAGATGTTGCTTCACTCCAAATAGATTTTCAGGATCATAATGAATACAAAGGCAGATCCGGTTCTTAATTATGACAAAGAAAAATATTTCAATAGGCTTGATGCAGCATATGGATGCTTGTGCCTCTCAATATCTCGAGATCTTCTTTTCCACATCAAAAGATTGAAGACTCCCGAGGTATGGGATAATATTGCTTCATTGTTTGATAAGAAGGATGATCTGAAGGTCTATCAGCTCAAGAATGAGTTGATCTCCCTTTATCCATCCAATTTCAAAACACTAAATGACTTCTTTACAAAATTCAAGAGCTTGGTGTTCAAATTGAAGCTGTGCGCGGTTGAAAAGGAGGATGATCAACTTATTCGTTCCATCTTCTCAAAACTTGGTGTAGACTATTCAGTATTTGTGTCAAACTTTAATCCAATGAAGCTTAGTACTCCAAAATGGAAGATTCCCACTCTTAACAAGTTCATTGAATCTCTCACTCATGATCATGACAAGTTGATCCAAATGGGGATCATTTGATCTTCCAAATATCAAGCACTGGTTATAAGAGGAGGTAAGGTAACGAATGATAAAGGAAATAAAAGAGATGGGTCTCCTGTGAAGAAAGAGCAGTAAAAAGAGCATTCACGTTTGAAGAGAAGCAAGAAGAATGGAAAAGGGAAGACCCTTTGTTTCTACTATGGAAGGGGATTTCATCAAGATAGATCCTGCATGAGAAGAAAAATTGATGAAATGACTCTTATTCTGAAGAAACATAACATTACTTCACCTACTAGCATAAGGAATTCTGAACACAAAGAAGACATAGATGATTTATTTGAAAGAGGTATGCATTGAAGGCCAGTTGCTCAACATCGCATGCCTTCCTCATTGATTCTGGAGCTTCCAATCATATGGTTGCTTCCAGAGAATCATTCTCCTCTTTATAGTATTTTGATGGTCCTAGTATTCAGCTGGGAAATAATAGTAGATTTCAAACCAAAGGGAAGGGCTCTATCAATATTGAACATGGAAGGTTCAAATATGTGCTCTATGTTCCCTCCCTAGCTTGAAACATGTTATCTGTATACCAGATGACTCATACTAGCTCTCCAAAGCGAGTGATCTTTGGTCCTGACTCAGTGGAGATCACATATATCTCTACTAGAAACATCATAATGAAGGGTGTTGCAAATCATGCCTCCAAGGCATATGAGTTCTCACACTTCATGCCATTTTCAGAACTAGTGCACTCTTAGCAGCCACATGCAAGTTGTTGATGTATATGTAACTTCAGAATGTATTTCACATGTATTTCTTATATATTGTAACCCAATGTTCATTCTGAGATGTACTTGAGTTACGTCATGCCCCGATGTTCCTATCGGGAAGGTCTATCATGTAAAGAAGTCATGTCAAGTCATTGTCGGTAACCCTCCTATTGTCTAAGGATTAAAGTCCCTGCAGTTTTAGGGCACTAGGGTTATTAGACTCTCCTAGTGAGGTAGGCCCTACTAGGGTTTTTTTCATGTCGAGATTAGTATAAATAGAGAGATAGACTCTCTATTTATCACACAACTCATACACACTCAAGTGTAGCACATAGTTAAGGAAGGAGAAGACATCGGGGCTAGACAAGAAGAAGGTTACTGCTGTCAGGAGATCACTTACTGTTTTGGGTTCTACTTTTGGTGTTGATTCTATCTCTGAGGAAGTTGTGGAGTTTTCACCATTTATGGTTTCCCCGAGGATAAAAAATGTGTTCATTATCTATTTTGTTTGATTGCTATGCTTGTTATTCTCTCAGTAAAGATCCTAATATAATGCTAGCTTAATGTTGAAATTCTAACATGGTATTAGAGCTAACCTAAGAAGAAGACACTGTGCAGCTGCGGGAACTAGGGCTTCCTAGTTTGTGGATCTTCCTCCACATATTTTCAGCAAAAGTAAGGTGGAATAACTCTCCTCCTGAAAGTGCATCTTTCTGTTGAAGCAGAATCCAAATCTGAGTTTTTTTAGTTTTGGACCCAGCACTGCTGCCAAAAATTAGGGATTTTCACAGAAGAGGAATTTTTCAGTGAGCCTAGGCCTACATTGATCTCCTCCACAAAATCAAAGTTAGGGATAAATTTCAAGGCATTTGGGTGGATAGAACTCTGGAAAAGAAAAACCCTAATTTGATACTGAACCAGCACTGCAGGATTTTAGATCCAAATCTAGATTCAACATCTTGACCTACTAAGATCTAAATATTTTGTATTTCCATTTGACGTTCTCAGTTTAAGATGTCTCATCATACCAAGCTTGATGAAAATCTTGAGGGAATTGATAACTTTCAAGCCTGGAAGTATAAGATCTCCCTGGTCCTGGAAGAAAATGAGTTGGACTCCTATATTAATGAGGAGGTTCCAGTTCCAGAGGGAAATGAGGCTAAGGCCTTGCATAAGAAGAAGTTGGTTATGGAAAAGAGAATCATTCCTGATTCTATCAAGGATCATATCATGCCACAGGTTTCCTCCCTCAAGACACCTAAAGCTATGTTTGATGCCCTAACCAAATTGTTTGAAGGGAAGAACATAAATAGGAAGATGACTCTGAGAAACCAAATGAAGAATGTGAAGATTCAGAATGCTGAGACTATTTAGTCTTACTTTACAAGGTTTTCTCAGATCAAGGAGTAGATGGAAGTAGTAGATGAAGAAGTGGAAAATGCAGAGATTGTGATGACCACCTTGAATGGTCTCCCTAGATCATGGGACTCTTTCATTCAAGGAATTTGTGCTAGAAAGAAGTTATTCAAGTTCAGCAGACTATGGGAAGAATGCTCTCAAGAAGAAGCTTGAATAGAAGCTCGAGAAGAGAAGATGGGAATTTAAGATCAAGCTCTCACAGTTCACTCCAAGAAAAACAGAAGGAGCCATTATCACTCCAAAGGTAAGATCTCACACTCAAGAAAAGATCTGAATACTATTAGATGTTACATGTGATGAGAAAGGTCACATATCCAGATTCTTCCATAACAAAAGAAACCTAAAGAAGAAGGGAAACAAGAGAAGACATCATGCCCATGCTGCAGAGGATGATGAACCTTCCACAAAGAGAATTAGACAAGAAAGTGATGATTCTTCAAGTGAGGAAGAAAATGTACTGATCTCCGCTCTCACGGGAACTGTTTAACATGGAAGAAATGATTGGCTCATAGACAGTGGTGCTTCCAAGCACATGACGAGATTCAAAGAATCATTTGTGAAGCTATCTAAACATGAGTCACCTCACAAGGTGAAACTTGGGGATGACTACCAATATCCAATAAAAGGTATTGGTGAATCCACCTTTAGACTAGACTCAGGAAAGTATTTGAAGATGAAGAATGTATTATTTGTTCTAGGACTAAAGAAGAACCTTCTCTCCATATCTGCATTGGATGTAAAAGGAATGAGGGTTGATTTTGTAGGTGGCTAAGTTCTTATGTGGCCAAAGGGAAAGACTTTTGACGATGCAATAGTGATTGGAGAACAAGAAGGAGGTCTATACAAGTTGAAGGGCCAACCAGATCAAGAATTGGTTCATGACACATTAGAACCAAATGAACTTTGGCATAGAAGTCTTGCACATGTGCATTACAGAGCACTACCACTTGCAAGCAAAGCTATTGAAGGTATTTCAGAAATTCAAGCAAAACATGAAGGGGTCTGCAAAGGATGTGCGAGAGGAAAGAACACAAAGAAGACATTTCCAAGTAGTGAAAGCAAAGCAAAAGGAATCTTGGAAATCATCCACTCCGATGTATGCAGGCCAATGTCATCAAGCTCACTAAGCGGGTATGTGTACTATGTCTCTTTTATTGATGACTTTTCTAGGAAGACATGGATTTACTTCATGAAGAATAAAGATGAAGTGTTCAGCAAGTTCAAGGAATTCAAATCCTTGATCGAGAACCATACTGAAAAGAAGATCAAGACTTTTCGATCAGACAATGGCAGAGAATTCACTTCAAATGAGTTCAAGGAACTATGTAAAGACTCAGGGATTAAGAGCGAGTTGTCTGCTCATTATAATCCACAAAAGAATGGGATTACAAAGAGGAAGAATAGAACTATCATGGAAGTTGCAAGAGCTATGATTCATGATCAAGATCTTCCTATGCATCTTTGGGCAGAAGAAGCCAGAACATCAGTGTATGTACAGAACCGTACTCCACATAGAGTACTTGAGAACAAGACTCCTGAAGAAGTCTTCTTCGGCAAGAAACCAGAAGTCAGCCATCTCAGAATATTCAGCTGTCTTGTGTACATACACATTCCAAAAGAGAAGAGAAAAAAATTAGATACTTCAAGAAAGAAGGGTATATTTGTGGGATACTCTGAAAGCTCGAAGGCTTACAGAATATAATTCCCAGGGTTAAAGAAGATTGACATCAACAAGGATGTAACATTTGATGAATATTTAGCCTACATCAAATCCAGAAAGAAACCTACTGAAGAACCTAAAGAAGCAGAAGCTCCCAGAATTCATGATACAATCATGAATGAAGAAACTCAAGAAGAAGATCAAGAATTTGAAGAACCATAAATACCTCTAGATCCACCACAGGAGAAGAATCCTCATAAGAGGAAACCTGCTTGGGTATGAGAGATTATCCAAGGTGTGGAAAGATATGGGGTTCCAGAAGAGAATCTCAGAGAAAGAAAGAGAACCATATCCTGTTTCAGTTATGTAGCTTTACTATGTGACTTTATTGATAAAGAACCTTCCGAGTATGAAGAAGTGGCAGAACGGAAAGAATGGAAGGATCTGATGATCGAATACTATCAATCGATCATGAAGAATGATGTTTGGGATGTTGTCCCAAGACTAGAAGGGAAGTCAATTGTAACTTCCAAGTGGATCTACAAGATCAAGCATGCTGGAGATGGTAGCATTGAAGAGTATAAGGCAAGATTTGTGGATTGGGGTTTCTCTTAGAAAGAAGGAATAGACTATGAAGAAACCTTTGCACATGTAGACATATACACTTCCATCAGATCGGTACTTTCTTTGGCTGCAGTGATGAAATGGAAGATACACCAAATGGATATCAAGACTGCCTTCTTGGATGGTGTAGTAGGAGAGGAAGTGTATGTGGAGCAGCCACTCGGTTTTGAGACACATGACATGGAGTCTCATGTGTGTAGATTGAAGAAAACCATATACGGTTTGAAATAGGCACCCAGGACATGGTACGACAGAATTGACAGCTTTCTATCCAATTTGGGATTTACCAAGAGTAAAGCAGATTCCAACCTTTACTATAAGGTGGAAGATGGAAACCTGGTGATGCTTCTACTATATGTAGATGATTTGTTTGTGATAGGTATGGATGGGTTGATTGTTGATACAAAGAGAAAGCTTGCTACTGAGTTTGAGATGAAGGACTTGGGAATGATGCATTATTTTGTAAGTATGGAGGTGTGGCAGACTATAGATGGAATCTTCCTTGGACAAGGGAAGTATGCGGTAGAGATCATGAAGAGATTTGGGATGATGGACTTCAAGACATTAACCACACCTATGGAATCAAACCTGAAGCTATTGAGTGATGCTTCATCAGAGATAGTTGATGCCATGATATATCGTCAGATTATTGGGTCCTTGATGTACCTGACAAACATGAGACCAGATATCTGCTTTGCTGTGAACACCTTGAGGCAATACTTGACAGATCCGTGACATGTTCACTTAACCACTGCAAAGCATATTCTGAGTTACCTGAAGGGTACGGTTGATTATGGGCTCAAGTATAAGGCAGATCAGAAGATTAACCTGGAGGGTTATGTTGATTCATATTAGGCAGGCAGTGCCATCAATAGGAAGAGAACTTGAGGGTGTTGCTTCAATATGGGATCAGGTGTGATCTTGTGGTTTAGCAGGAAGCAATCCTGTGTGGCACTGAGTACAGCTGAAGCAGAGTATGTTGCATCCTATTCAGCTAGTTGCGAGGCAGTATGGCTGAGGAAGCTACTGTCTGATTTATTTGATCTCTAGTTAGATGCTACTTGTATATACTATGACAACCAGAGTTGTGTAAATTTCTCAAAGAATCCAGTATTCCACGATAAGTTGAAGCATATCAATGTCAGAATAATCAACCCATAGTATTTACCCACTTAGACATTATTTCATTTATTTTGTCTTATTTGCCTAGTCCATGAGTCCCACCATGTGCAAGTTGTCAATTGCCTATCCATAGAGGTCAAACTTGCCATTATTGACTCATGGAGTGCTTGGGAAAGTCCTAGGAATCAAATCTACTTTATTCCTGGCCTCCTAGGTGCCCTTCTGATTTTTCTACTTTGTTGACTGCTTTTCCAATTTTTAAAGCACATAAGGAAAGGTAGACTAGGTGAGGTGAACCTGTTTTATTCCCCTTTCATCCTCCACTCTTTCCTCCATGCAAAATCATGTATGAGCTTCCATTTGACCACTCTTTAGCTTGCCCATGTGCCCTTGCTAATTCGTGGGGTCCTTAATAGATTTGGGATCAGCTTTTTACACCTATGGGGGATTTGCCTATTTTGGGTAAGCCTGATTTATGCTAGATTTGGATGCTTCCTCATGCATTCGATTTGCTCATGTATTCTATATATTTAGAATCCTATGTTATTACAGGGTTGGCTATTGTACACTCAGTTAATATAATTTTGTGTTACAGCTCCATATTCAGTCTCCATTGTTGATAATTTGCATGATCAATTGTTAATTGCTGTGAGTGAAATTAATCTACTGCAGGCCTGAATTTCTACATGGTATCAGAGCCATTGTAGGTTGTTACTCTCCTCCAAAATTTTTTTTTCAGGTTCGACATCAAGACTGGGAGCCTTCTACCGCAGCAGGGACAGATTTTCTAAAGCTATGGATTCACAGAAAACTATCCTCACTCCCTTCAACTATTTTGAATGGAAAGCAGAGATGGAGATATTGTTGAGAGCGAAAGGCCTCTACAGGGTGACTATGGCTACAAAAGCAGAGCCCAATGCTGCTGCAGAGAAGATCAAATGGCACAATCGGAGAGATGAGGCCTATGGCCTCCTATGTCTCAGTATTTCCCAAGACCTCCTTTTCCATCTCGATGGATTGACTTCACCGGATCAAGTATGGGAGAAAATTTCTGAACTCTTTGGAAATACAGATGAGATGAGGGGATACCAAATCGAAAATGAATTGATTTCCCTAAGTCCCTGTAATTTTGAATCCCTCCAGCTATATTTCTCCAAGTTCAAAGCACTAGTTTTGCAGCTGAAACAGTGTGGTATTGAAAAGAAAGATGAGCAGCTCGTATTTTCCATCCTCTCGAAGCTAGGGCCTGATTACTCAGTCTTTGTTTTGACCTTCTATGCCACAAAACTCACAGCTCGAACCTGGAAGATGCCTAGCCTTGCAGATTTCATGGAATCTCTCACACAGGAACAAGACAAGCTAGTGATGATGGGCACCATCAAACCTTCCAAAGACCAAGCTCTGGTTGCTGGAGATTCAAAGGTGGATTCAAAAAGCAAGAAGAAAGCTAAAAATCCACCTAAGAAAGGAAGAGACAAGAAGCAGTCTCCAGAGGATCAACAAGGTCCCAAGAAAAATACCCAGAAGAAGAAAAACAAAGGTGATATGAACAAGTGCTCATACTGCAATAAGGGCAATCATACTGAACGCTCTTGTATGAAAAAGCAGATAGATATGTTAACTCAACTGTTGGAGAAGAACAGCATCTCCCTTCCAGAAGGCTCAAAGAAGAGAGAAGGAGGATCAAGTTCTGATGATAGAGAGAGAGTTCATGCTCTAGTTGCTGGCACATCAAGCTCAC
>LPNX010091425.1:245245-305702 GCA_001517045.1 Pseudotsuga menziesii
GGTCCTTAATAGATTTGGGATCAGCTTTTTACACCTATGGGGGATTTTCCTATTTTGGGTAAGCTTGCTTTATGCTAGATTTGGATGCTTCCTCATGCATTCGATTTGCTCATGTATTCTATATATTCAGCAGCCTATGTTATTATAGGGTTGGCTATTGTACACTCATTTAATATAATTTTGTGTTACAACTCCATATTCAGTCTCCATTGTTGATAATTTGCATGATCAATTGTTAATTGTTGTGAGTGAAATTAATCTACTGCAGGCCTGAATTTCTACAATCAAGATCAAGTATCACTATATCAGGGATATGGTGTAGAGAGGAGAAGTTAAGCTCTAGTATGTTGCAATGGATGAATAGATAGTTGATGTGTTGACTAAGCCATTGGCTAGGGTGAAGTTTGAGTACTTCAGGGAGAAGCTTGGTGTTCTCCAGAACGATATTCCTCCCAAGAGGAAGTGATGTGTCCATGTTGAGCCTTTCTGACATGGTGAGAGGATTGGTTCCTTCCATGGTCAGATATAAGTGTTGTGCCCTTCCTAGATGGTGAGAGGATTGGTTCCTTCCATGGTCGGATGTAAGAGCTAATATATGGTGAGAGGATTGGTTCCTTCCATTTTCAGGTATATGTGTGAATGCCACATCCAGCATGAAAAAGGGCTGTCTCTGTGAAGACACATCTAGTATGAAAAAGGACTAGCTCTGTGTAGATGGAACATCTAGCATGAAAAAGGGATAGCCCTATAAAGACTCATCTAGTATGAAAAAGGAATAGCTCTGAGTAGTTTCCACATCTAGTATGAAAAAGGACCAGCTCTGGGATGCCTAATTTGGTATGAAAAAGGACCAGCTCTGTGATGCCTCATCTGGTATGAAAAAGGACCAGATCTGTGATGCCTCATCTAGTATGAAAAAGGACTAGCTCTGAGTAGCTACCACATCTGGTATGAAAAAGGACTAGCTCTATGATGCCTCATCTAGTATGAAAAAGAACTAGCTCTGTGACGACTCATCTAGTATGAAAAAGGACTAAATTTGAGTAGTTGCCACATCTGGTATGAAAAAGGACCGGCTCTATGATCCCTCATTTGGTATGAAAAAGGACTAGCTCTGTGATGCCTCATCTAGTATGAAAAAGGACTAGCTCTGTGAAGACTCATCTAGTATGAAAAAGGACTAGCTCTGAGTAACTGTCTCATTTGGTATGAAAAAGGACCAGCTCTGTGATGCCACATCTAGTATGAAGAAGGACTACCTCTGTGATGATACATCCAGTATGAAAAAGGACTAGCTCTCTAGAGGTTTCTATGACGAGAAGAATCAAGAGATAGCACCTGTGATGATGACCCAGTGATGATCTAGATCCAGTGATGATGATCCAGATTGAGTAATGATCCAGATCTAGTGATGATCTAGATCGAGTATTGATCCAGATCCAGTGATGATCCAGATTCGATGATGAAGATGAATTGAAGATGAAGAAGACTTGAAGATGACAAGGACTCGAGGATGATCTAGAAGATACAGAGAAGAAGACTTGTGCTGAAAATTGTGTTGAAAGAATACCTTCCTAGTTAAGAGGGAGTGTTGATGTATATGTAACTTTGGAATGTATTTCACNTTTTGTTATTGGATGTACTTGAGTTATGTCATGCCCCGATGTTCTTATCGGGAAGGCCTATCATGTAAACAAGTCATGTCAAGTCGTTATGGGTAACCCTCCTATTGTCTAAGGTTTAAAGTCCCTGCATCTCTGGGGCACTAGGGTTATTAGACTCTCCTAGTAAGGTCGTCCCTAGTAGGGTTTTTGTCATGTTGAGATTAGTATAAATAAAGAGCTGGACTCTCTATTTATCACACAATTCATACACACTCAAGTGTAGCGCATAGTTGAGGAAGGAGAAGACACTGGGGCTAGACAAGAGGAAGGTTACTGCTGTCGAGAGATCACTTACTGTTTTGGGTTCTACTTTTGGTGCTAATTCTATCTCTGAGGAAGTTGTGGGGTTTTCACCATTTATTGTTTCCCCAAGGATAAACAATGTGTTCATTGTCTCTTGTGTTTGATTGCTATGCTTGTTATTCTCTCAGTAAAGATCCTAATATAATGCTAGATTAATGATGAAATTCTAACACAACGCGAGGTAAAATAATTCCATCTACTTCTTTTGTTGCTTCCACTAGTATTGCAGATCCAGTTGTATCAATTTATGAGATTGAGATTCAGGGTGATTTAGATCTAGATCTAGTCCCTACTTCCAAACTAGAAGCTAGGAATATTATTGGAAACCCATATGACACTCAGAAGGGAAATACCCTTGTGCTATGTCAGGAAATATTACCTTCTTCAGAGAGATAAAATAGAATCCCTATAAGATTCTACATGGTAAGGGCTCAGTCTCACTACATTCAGAAGAATAGAGCTGATCATACACCTCTTCATCCAGCAAGAGACAAAGATTATATTACTTCTTCCTTCCATCATCATTTTGGGAAAAGAAGGAGAAGTCTACATGCCAGGCCCTAGGATACCTATGCACAGAACATCATGCATGATGATCTGCTACATCACAAAGATTGAAGCAACACATTTTTAAGTTTTTCAAACTTGACTCCTGATTCTCTCTGCTTAGTTAGAGGGGGGATTTTTTCCCCATCTCCTTGTATTAAGCAGTTACTTTAATTTACTTGATGTAATGGGTGAACTATGGTATTAGTTATTAGGGCCCATAGATTTTCCAAGTTAGCATTCAAGGGGGGTGTTAGGATTATTAATTCTCCCTTGTCTAATTTGGTCATATGTCTAAATCAGGAGTCATGTCTAAATTGGGAGTCCATCCAGTCTATTTTTAGTCACTAGAAGCATTGGGTCCACTTGTCCTAATTGGGGCACATGTTTCAGTTACTAAAGTGTCGGTAACACTAATTGAGGCCTACTGTAACCGATTGCACTTGCATGCATCAGTTTAGCAGCCTCCTAGATCAATTCCTACAATTTAGGAGCCACTAGGAGTGTCGATACCAACCAAGGTCAATTGAGTTGAGTTGGTGATTAGTCAAGATCAGTTAGGAGTCAGTTACATTCAGTTCTAGCTCTCTTCATTTAGTTAGCACTATGTTTGCCTGGCTACATGCAAGACAGGCGCATTTCTCACCTACCACAATCAGTTAGCCTTAGTTAACACTGAATTAGACACTTGAGTTATGTTTTAGAACTCCAATGAACTCTAGTAATGATTTAGACAAGGTTAGTTAACTATTGAGTCCTCCGATAATGATTTAGACAAGGTCTTATTTATCTACAGTCAAGTAGAGTCTAATCAATTTGAATTTCCTCATTTGGATTCAAATTTCTTGTGGCTATTTATCCATTGTAATTAATTGTAATTATTATCTAATTACTTTTTTTTATTAATGAAAGCATTCACAGTTGAAATCCATTTTTGCATTGTTTCATTCTTCAATTGGTGAGTGAATTGTGTGATATATCTTGTGAGTTGTGTGTTTGTCTATAGATCTATGTGCTTAATTTAATAGTTTTCTCAGTTAAGGGTTTCCAGGATAAATCGATGTAATATGCATGTAAGGCATTGTTATTTCTGGTATTTTAGATTTTGTTTGGTATTTATTTTCTTGCACAAGCTTATAAAACTCTTCATGTAAAGCATTTCCAAAAAAAAATTGAAACTTTTGACATGTTATAGCTGTGAATCTTTGAATTTACATTCATAACACAAATACATATGTTAAAAGGAAAAATATATACTCGAGGAAGCTTAGGTACTTATCATGTACGAAGTCGGATTTCATTTGTCCTGGTAGGACTAGAAAATGGAGAACTATGCTAAATTAAAACCTCAATTCTAAATGAAGCATTGATAATACATTCAATGTCTAGTGTAATTCATATGTGGAGCACGTGAAAATAAATCATTCCATTCACAAGACATGAAAGTGCAATGTCGTCAGGTTTTCAGGTCTCATCATTTATCAAATTATAAGCCAGGAAACTCAAGTGAATTTGAGTATGTGACAAATATAAGAGACTTCCACTAAACTGCATCTATTTTTTTCCTTGGAGAATAAAAATATGGTGAATTTAGAACTCTCAAATATAAACAATAAGCATATTTATAGACTGTTAGTATCTCTAAAATATACGTCCTTGTTTTGTAGATATAATAAAGAGAATCCCAACATATACAGAAAACCGGGGAAAAGAAAGAAATCTTGAACCAGATCAAACATCAGGCTTCAGAACAGAATCCTAATGAGTTGATTGAATAAAATTTCTAATCAAATGGATTTACATCGATTGCAATATGTTACCAACTTCCATGCAAAATCTTATAGTGCCTTGAAAAATTGTCTTGATAAAATATTTGTTGCAGCATAAGGGTGCATGAAGAGAAGAATAGAGTTCTTTGAGAATCTCATAGATAGTTATTTTCCATACTCGTATTAGGTGTATTACATATTCTTGATCTCTTATCACTCCCAGTACTATTTTGTTTGACTTACAGCAGCAACAATAACCATCTACCTAGAGGGAATCTCCAACATACACTAAAGCGATAGAAATAATTTTCACTCTTGCTGGAAGTAGGAAACATGGTTCTAATTACAAATAAGGAAGGATACAAGATGCAAGGATCTTGAATCCAATTCTAAATTTGAAGCTGAATTTAATAGGGAGTATTGTAGATTCATGATCTCCTATCACTCCCAATACTATTTTTTTTACTTACAACGGGAAACAATAGGCATCTATCTAGAGGGAAGCTCGAGCATACAATAAAGCCATAGCAACAATTTCCATACTCTTAGGAAACAAAGTTCTGATTACAAAGCTGAATCCAATGTTGGATTTGAGTCCATATCTAATAGGGAGTATCAGATTTATGAAATCTGCATGATTCTCCAGTTGTGGGAAATCAATGCATGCTACTCGCTTAGTTCCACCAGAAAAAGAATTTACTCGAGGGAGATGGGAACATGGGTCATTCAAAAGTATACAAAATCATTTGAAGTTGTTAGTATATGTGACCTTCCTAAATGTATGCAATTCTATAGTTTTGAAGAACCAATCAAGCCTGTATGGATTGCTCTTTGGGTTATCTATCCTTGAGTGATGTGTGTTTGAGCCTGTATGGATTTATCTTTAGGTGATCTGTCTTTGAGTGCATTTCCATGATCATTTCTATAGATCATCATCATGTCAATGAGGATAAAGAAAATGAAGAGGCTTCATATTATCTTTTTTCCTCTCTAAACATGAAAATGGATCATTTGTAGGTAGCAAAAATCCTCTACACTTGAGATCCAAATTGCAAAGAGATAATCACTATGCAAAAAGGAAAGCTAAAGCTATGTTAACTGTTGAAATTCTGTCCAGTACTCTAGTCAAGCCACTAGCATCTTTCCATTCCTTTGGCTCCAAGTTAGTCATTAGTGAAAGTATTCCTTTTTCTTAGCCTCTCAATAATTGGAACTTGAAAAATGATCGTGTAATCTTGAAGAACATTTTAGTTGATGAAAGAGCACTTAGCCATTCAATATGTTGCCATTCAACATGCATCTAGTAGAGTTGTTGCAAGTTCCATGGATGTAACGACCTTCTTTAAACAATATCAGTTTAGGTACTATTCTATTAATACCTTGAGGTCTATATTTGTCTCACTTTTCCCTACAACTACCTGTCTATCTCTCTCTCAGGTATGTCCATTGTTTCGTTAGTGACTTGTCTCCTAAGAGAGAAAGTGTGATTGTAATATATATCTGAGTATATAAATTAAGGAAGGAATTATAAGAAAAAGAGAGGTTTATATTCCAGTTAATGTGTATTATTGATTTCATTTGTGGAATACATCTATTATTAATGCATATTGAGGTTGTCATTAAGGATCTATATAGCTTCCATTAAATGGTAATACATGTTTTTTTTTGCATTCAATTCTTATGCAAGCCATAACATGCTTCATCATTTAAAAAAATGAAAGTATAAAGAAGATGTGTTATTTTTCTGGCAATTCATCCCAAGATTTTCAACCTTTGTAATATCTAGAAAGTCTATCAGTTATGAAAAACTGCCATCTACTTTAATATGGCTTCTTTCTCTTGCAAAAACTTTCAAGCGTGCATGTATTGCACCAATGAACTTTGTACTCATGTTTCTTTGTTGCGGTTTTCTCTAGATCTTGATATGGCTATACAGTTGTGGTTAAGCCATCTGAGTTGACTCGTCTAACAACATTGGCAGCTGCTGAGATTTCACTTCAAGATGGACTTGGTAGCTTTTGAGCTTGCAGGTTTCTCTAGATCTTGCTTCTGGCTGTACAGTTGTGGTTAAGCCATCTAAGTTGAATCCTCTGAGATCATTGGCATATGTTGAGATTTCATTTCAAGATGGAGTTCCTACAGTAACATTATACTCTTTACCGTGATATTTCTTTTGAATGAGTCCTATGGTCCAAAAGGCTTGGCTTCTCAACTTAGTTATCTTGATTTTTTTTTCCTTTTTTGAAAGTCTTCTAACATAAATTAATTTCATAATAAACTAGAGGATATTATTTCTTGTCACTCACTTGAATAATTAAATGTAAATGGGCATCATTTTTAAGTATTAAGATGCTTATGGTTGAGATGTTAGTAGGAAAACACTAAGGTTGTTTCAATTGATACTGTTTTTCCAAAAGTTATATACTCTTCATTTTTCTCCAAATGAAATACTCAAAATAAATATGCTTCTATGAATCTCTTAGACATCACTTATCTCATACCATAGATAGTTTCATTACGTACATCAATACAGGAATGGGTAGGGTTAAGGGTAGTAAGGTATTCCATCGACAGTTTCATTACACATTATAATTCTATCATATTTGAAATGTTCATTTGTTTTTCTTATCACTTTTGATACATATGTAGTGCTGAATTTGTGATGATTGATTATGTTTCAGGGTAAGGGAACATGAATTTTTGGTAAGAGGAGAAATACGACCCACACTCTCTGTATCCGGTGTGGTCGCAAAAGCTTTCATATCTAGAAGAGTATATTTTCTGCATGTGCCTACCCATCAAAGAACATATGTAAATGTAAGAAAACAGTTATGATTCCTTATCCTTTATTTTGGGATCATGTTATAAGTAATGCAATTGTGAATGAAATTTTCTTGTTTGCATAAGAGAGTCTACTAGTTTGTTATCCTAAGGTGTAGTAGTGGTTCTTATGAATCTTCCATCATGGTATGTAGTCTTGTGCATTGTAGTGTGTTCCATGTTGAAATCATTCCCCCATGGGCTTTTCCCTGAAGCTCTGCACCACATAGAGCAAGCTTCATTTTGCTTAGGTTCCGATTCTAATGTGTAGCTAATTTTGCCAAATTTTTCTAGGACTTATACCCATGCTTCTTACCTTTGAAATCCATTCCGTGTGAGGGTGAGGCAGACCAGAGAGTCGAATCCCTTATGGTTGGATAAATACTCTATTGACATCACTAGCAAGTCCTTGAGTATGAGTTTACATGTGGTTCCTCAGGAATTTGACTAAATCTCAATTCTTTGGAATGAAATCACTCTCATCATATGCCCTATCAATGAAAGAAATCAATTATGAGAAGTGTTTTTTTATGAACAATTGCCTTTCGTGTACCCTAAAGTATAGCTGGGTCTTGTAGACAATGGAGTGATTCGTGTACCCTACTTATGTTGCTTCTTGAAAATTATTTGAAAGCAATTAATTTTTATTTTTCCATTACTGGGTTGCAAGGGAAACCATCAAAGAATTAGATACAGCTAGTTCAAATTCCCTAAATTCTAAGGCAAATCCGTTATAACTACTATACTAATAAAAATTGTGAGAAAATAGTTCCAAGAGTACAAAATAAGAACCATCAATGTGGATGCAGTCGACAAAATGGTAAACACAAATACCATAAAAACAAAATATTATGTAGCTGTAGACACCATGCCAATGGATGGAAGATCATTTTTTATCACCATCGACAGCGCATGGTTTGTTAGCTGAGAGGAGAAATCCAAACATGAGAGTTCAAATTTGTGCACACACATTCAGAATTAATATAAGGATATATAATTAAATATTTACCCTTCTTTATCAAAATTGAAAAATATATGATAGTCCCAAATTTCAAAGTTTTTAAAACTATGACACAAAACCCTGTTTGTTATGTGATTATTGACACAAAACTTCTTTGATATCTAACAAGATGTATGCGTTTATATTCATACAAATGCATCAAGACAATGTTACATCCTTGACATTCCATAATGGTCTTGCAAGATTGTAGGGATTCCTATAATTGGGTGTGAAAGCTATGAAATTAGGTGCATGTGGTGTTTTATTTGCCAAATGTTGTAGAGATTTTAGGGCTCTGCATTGAGACCTGAGGATGTTGCTCCTTGACGCAAGGTTCTATTCTTGGTGTGTGAGGCACCCAATTGTTAGGGTGCATGGGTTGGTGTGCATAGATTAGGGCACTGAGGTGTTCTGTACATGGCCATCCATGTCTGTACTTGGATCAATTGTGATCATTTTCTCAATGCACTATCAATCCATTTTTTCACCCAATTTTGAATTTGGATTTGGGACCTTCATCTCTCACCCATCATTATCCTTCCATGGCTATATCCAAATGAATATTCAGCTATACAATTCATCAATGTGGTATGGATGGGGTTCCTTGCACACAATAAAAATCAATCTAAGAGGGACTAAACTTGTGCACAAGTCTCTCCAATTTTCAACATAGCATTAGAACTAGGTATTTTGATTGATTGGTGATGAAATGAAGGAGTAATACAAAGTGTGTCTTGAGAAGTGTTGTGGAAGATAACAATCCATATCTTGATGTCAAACTATTTAACAATTCATATCATGAGCAATGGCTAGTGGTTGGTCCTTGAATGGGTTCCTACCTTGTTCAATTTTGCATATGATATTAGAGCCATGTGTAGTGGTTGATTGGTAAAGATTCCATAATCCAATCCACCCCTTGATTCACAGACTATCCAATTTTCAACATGGTAAAGGGTGTTTTTCATGAAAAAGGAATGTGACTTAGTGGTATGGTTGAGAAGCCTACCAGCAAGTCCAATTTTTATTAGAAACATCAATATCAGTCACAATTAATCTTATTCTATATGATGCATCCATTCATATACGTCCTAATGAATCTTCTTCTATATAAATCATAAATGTGGTAGAGATGAAATCGCTTGCCCATAGTAAAAATCAATTTAAGAGAGACTAAACCTGTGCACTACTCTCTCCGATTTTCAACATGGTATTAGAACTAGTTAGTGCGATTGATTGGTGATGGGTTAGTGATGAGATGTCTTGGGACAAAATGTATCTTCAAATGAATTGTGGAAGATATATGTCCACACCTTGATGTTAAACTGGTGAAGGGTAGCTATCATGCACAATGGTTGAGGGAAATTCCTCGAAAAAAGTGCAAAATGCAATCCACACCTTGATTCCCATTCTATCCAATTCTCAACATGGTAATGTGTGGTTTTAATGAAAAATGCATGTATATTAGTTTTATGGTTGAGCATCCTACTATCCAGTATAATTTTTACATAAACTTAGATATCCATTAATCTAGGTAACAATGAATCATGTTCTATCCAATGTATCCATTCATATAGGTCTCAATGAATCTTCTTCGATACAGTTCACTAATATGTTAATACAACCAATTTTAGCAGTTGATTGGTAAAGGGTTCCTATCATAGATATGCAACACACAACTTGATTGAATTGTTACAGAGAAAAAACTTCCTATGGATTGGGGTGTACCATAATAGATGGATAAATAGCAGAAATCAATCCTTTCCCATATGCAAGAGAAACCAAATATCTAACACTAAGGGATCATGGGTCGTACCTTATTTCAGATGGTTTAAGTATATCCCCGTGTAGATTTTTCCAATCCTGATTTCTTTAGCAATTCACTCTCAACAACAGTAAACAAGGAAATCATGCTATAGAAGATGGTGTTAGATCTACTCTATCATATATATTCATCAATGTATAAACAATTAAACATATCCATGGATTCAATATTCATTCAATTTCACATTAAATGGACATGAAAACATATTTCTATTAATCAAATCAGATATTACACAAGTGACAACCTCTGTCGGCATGTCTGTAAACTAGAGAAATTGAGTCCTCCACCTAGGCCTCCACCACCTCAATCCTCCATCTCTCGATAGAAAGCTCACAAGAAAATGAAATCTTGGGAAGTACAAAAACTGATCCAAAGGGACAAACGGATGTATACTCAAGTATAACCAAGCTATGACAACAATGGACTATAGTTTCCTTACTCTTTAATTCCTCCCCTTCAATGCATCCAAGGGGTTCGTTATATAGCACTCCAAAGCATTAATGGAGGGTCAAATCCAAGCGATCGTGAGGCATATGAAAGGCCAAGATACAAGTGTTTTGTAAACACATCAAAGAAAACTCCAAAAATATTTGAACTTATGAACACATCTCAATGTACTAGGGTTTGAGGTCAATATCCATGGATATACATGAGTATGGGATTAAAATTCATGTACAACAATAAACAACTATTTTTAGGGATGAACTTGGAAAAATCATAGTATAATGTTGGTCCATGGGGTCCAAAGAGTCTACAGAAGGACAGGGAAGGCCATAAATATGTGATCAACCATGTGTGGTAAAATCAGTTGTAATAGATGCCCCCTAATGTGTGAGGTTAGAGGTGTATCATGATGGCCGAAGTACATTATAAATCCATCCCAGAAGTGGAGTGATGAAGAACTAGGTGGAAGAACCAACCATCCATCAGTATAGTACAATAATCAATCTCTGCATATGATTGTTGTTAGTTTTTCAACATTTAAGCTAGCATTATGTTAAGATCTTTTCACTGAGAGAATAACAAGCACATCAATCACATAAGCACATCACAAGAGACAAGAGACACAAAGATTTTTAGGAGGGGAAACCATAAATGGAGAAAACCCCTCAACTTCCTCTAAGATAGTATCACCACAAGATGTGATCCCAAAATAGTAAGATGACCTCCCAACACAACAGCAACCTTCTGTCTTCTGTCAAGCCAAAGTATTTCCTTCTCCAAAGGTGTGCCACACTTGAGAGAGAAAGTGATGTAATTCACACGTGATAAATAGAGAGACTCTCTCTCTCTTTATATTCTTCCGTTGACTTGAAGTGTACTCAACCATGTAGGCTTAACTTGCAATTACTTACTCGAGCCTACACCTTAATTAGTGTATAATAACCCAAGTGCCCCGAAACTGTGGGGACTTACCTAATGACTTGACAAGACTTGTTTACATTAATAATCCTCCCGATCGGAACATCGGGGTAAGACAATATGACTCAAATACATAATAAAAACATCTCGGAATAAACATCGGATTTACAATATATAAAATACATATAAGAATACATTCTGAAGTTACATATACATCAACAACTGCAAATACATATAGCAGTCCCGGATACATAAGAGTATAATGGCCATGAATAGGCATGATATACAAAATGTAAAAAGTGTGGTCATCACCACGTACAATATATAAAAGATCAGAATAACCATGATGAAGATATATAAAGGATCAATATCTCCATAGAAGCTGAATATATCTAACATACACTGGAATCAAGTCATGAGAGATGAAATCTCATGAACACTGGCATGATCAAGGAGGTAGCATATGTGGAATGCCACCAATGTGGAATGTCTTCTACACAAACTGCTATGAGTACATGTCCTACTATGTGAATAGAGGTGTCGAGGTCGAACATAGTAGTCCATCATCTGATTACCAGTCATTTATGTATACTGTTAATAGACACGAGATCACCCACCGATAATGAACATGGGAATCAAGGTACTAGAGTGCAATCTAACAAGTGTGAATAGATGTGTTGAGGTTGAACACTTGAAAGAATCCATTGATCAGGGGACATTGATGTATTCCCAAAACTGTCGATGCCAAGAAAACCTACCACTGATGACTGTAAGTATCAAGGCACACAATTAACTCTAGACTCCTATCCTAGAATAAATCATTTGAAGTCGATGGGATGGAATCCGCTGGAAGGAGGGAATTAAGGCCGAATCCCCCATCAACCAACACAAGGTACTCAATAATGTTGTATAATGTGGAAGGACTCGAACAAGATGTGCACAAAGTAGTAACAGTACCGAGAATGGATGAAATGCAAAGTCAAGACAACTGAGGAATAGCCGACTCAGGCTACAACTTCCTTCGAACAAGAGCATGAAGGGAAATGGCGACTGAATGTAGGTAGCATAGGCTTGATATGCAAAACTGGGACATCTCTGTGACACAAGAGGCATCGACAAAGGATCCATAGGGACTAGAAGATTAACCAATTGATGGAGATAAACTCAGAGAAATGAGTACAACTCATAAAGTCAAACTACTAACCCAACCAACGGATGTGATATACAGTTCTCTGTTTGAAGGCAACACGACCCAGGTGTTTCCAAAGATAACATCTTTTCCTGTCCATCTTTTTGGTTTTTTTATTGCTTTGGACTTTTTAGATATTTTGAAAAGCTTGAAAAATAATAAAAGTTCTTTATAGTTACAAATATAGGAGGAGACACGTGTCAGGGATCAAACAAGCTAGTTCCAAGCAGGGGAACATACCTATGCTCAATGCAAGGACAACATGTGTAGGATAACGACACTTGGGGCAAAGTCCCCTCCTAGTAAAAAATGGGGTATAAAGTTGCAAAAGATATGTAAAAAGGCTATGCTTAGCTAGACATGAGACAAGCTCGGGCTATATGGCTGATAATTGAAGTTACGGAAGCCAGAATAAGGCTCAATAAGGTAAGAAGCGGCTCATGATAATGCATTTACAACTTGACATATACAAGGGAGTCCTGGGAAAATGGCCAGCATAAATTCTAAGAGGAGTATGAATCTCTTGCTCAAAGTTATGGTGGTACTATGCAAAGGACTCCCACACCCTAAAGGAGAAATGTCAGCATGGGCACCAAATGCATAATAGGATCTAACTAGGGTACCCATGTATGGGAAAGCTCTACCATTCACAATGTTTCATTTCTAAAAGAAGCAAGAAGGTTCTGTGGCAATATAGAATGGGTTCGTACCTAAGGTTAAGATGAAATGGTCATAAGGTTATGAAAAGTGAAAATGGATGTGAAACCTAACCTAAATGCTAGTTTAGACATAATACCCAAAATAGGCATGAATGGGTCAAATCCATGGTCAAACCACACTCAAAACGGGATCCTACAACATTAAATTAGTTCAAACGATCCAAAATGATCAGAAACGGTCAAAAACTATAGAAACTGGGTAAAAATTTCAAAATTTTTCTATAAATAGTGAAAAATTTAAAACTTTTCATACCATTTGAATTTTTTACCCAACATAGTGCATTTGAGTTCAGAACTTTAGAAGCGAATTCTAGGAGCATCGTCCAATGAAACCCCTTCCCGTTTGATCCAGGTATATCCCCTTGCCTCTCTCTTGCATTTTCATATTAAAATTTTCAAATTCCATGGTCAAATTCATTTTTTAGGCCATCCCAACTTGGGCATTTCATCCCACACAGAAATTGGGATTTTTCCTACATAAAGGGATGACCATACATGGAAAATTCCCCAAAACCTGCATAAATATGTGGTTGTTTTGAAAACAGTTGCGTATAGGGTTGCGAACAAGGATTTAATGGACAAATAATGATCAAAAACTTTGTTTTTTTGTGCAAAATGGTACTAGAGTAGTGAGAGAGATAACATGGTGATGTTGAGGAAGTTGTTCAAGCTGATGTCATGGCTCAACAAGCATTATAGGCATGTGGCTTATACAATTTTTGGTGTCTTGGTAGTTTGAGGGCCAAACCAAGACTACTCCAGCTATTGGTAGATTATTGGGATCCAGAGTCTGAAACATTTCAGATAGATGGGATGTCACTCAGGATTGAGGTTGAGGACATATAAGTTTATCACAATTTTTTCTTAACGAGGGGGGGTGGTTAACCTCCAATCCCGTGGGCCAAGTGGAAGATTGACCATAGATGAGTACATAGTTGTGCACTGTCTTTCAAAAATGGAGAAGGTTGGGAGTCAAATCCTGAAAAACTCTATTAACATTCTAGGGTTGAAAGCCATACTTTTGGCCTCAGGCAGGATTACAAGTTGGGCTTAAATCCAATAGGCCTCATGGCCAATGATGTTCTATGTAGTAGAGTGTATGCAACCTATAGTATATGACTACAGTACCACGCTATTGAGAAACATGAAACTGCAGCTCAATGACTGCAAGATGGGTCGGGTGTGAAACTTCGGATTTGGAAGCATACTGAGCACATTCTTCTTTGAGCGGGTTCCAAGGCTAAGCCCTAGGGTAGACATTTATCGACATGAAGTTCATGATCCATCTCAGCGATGCTGGGCTAAATTCATATGTACACTGGGAGGTGGTAGGGTGGCTAACCCCTACCTAGCAGAGTTCTTTCCATGGTGGTGGAGACAGGTGATCTCCATAGATGACTATCCTTATGTAGGGATTGACTTCCGTGGTGATCCTGACATGCCCTACCTGCAGGAGCGTCTTATGGATACATAGGTAAAGAATCCCAAACCCACTTTTAATTTTTGAATTATTAAATTTTTTTGTGTGTTTTGATATATGAACTCAAAAGACATGTTTTTTGTGTGACGAAACATAGTGACAATCTGTCATGTATATGCAGATGTATGACCACGACAGCCATATGGATTTCCTCTTCATCGACGAATGGGAAGAGGTGATGATATTATGGGTGCGGATGCAGAGCGGATGCTCCAAATCATCCACACGAAATTTGTTCATTTGACACATAGATTACCCATGGTGCAAGTCGAGGACTTGCGTGAGGCCATGCAACGCCAGGTGGTTGGAGTACCACGAGCATGGGCTCGACTATTTCGCCGGCTAGCTAGGGCCATAGTTTTCTATCATGATCAGTACCCTGCTCCACCTCAGGTTTAGAGACCTGAGTGTATTCATTTTGGTATGACCGTGTAGTATATTTTGGTGGCTTTTAAGCCCCAATTTTGTATATGACACTTATGTATTATGACATCACTTTTTGAACTTAATGAAAAAACTTTTATGATGATCGATTTTTATTTTATTTACATGTGTGTAAAATGTGTTTGTGATATTTTTATGGTCTATGAAATAAATTCCAATCTAACACATAGTTAGCATATGAGTCAGCAAATTGATTAAAAATTCTTGGAGCATGAATGTATGTTATACTCTCAAATTGTCGTTATAGAAATCTAACATGTCAAAATATTTGTAATAATGTCATATCCCTAATACGATACAAGACATTAAGTTGTGAAACCAATAACTGCGAATCAATACGTACCTCAAGAGAATGAACACCATGTGAAATGGCATCACGCAATAACTCAATGACGACACTGTATTCAGCAACATTGTTTGACGAAGGACATAAAGATACGCCTCCTAAATACAATACTTGACCCGTAGGAGTATAGATCACCCAAGAAGCCGAAGATGAGTTTTGAGTGTGGCAGCTAGCACCATCAATGAATCCTATGTAAATGAAAGATTCCACTGACATCTACCATAAGAAAAAAAAGCTAATAAACAAACCCAATCACCATAAGAAAACCTAACTATGAAATGAAAAACTGTACAATAATATACAAAAATCAGCCCTGGCTAAAGATCATGCATAGTATTTTTTGAGATAGAGCCCATTTCTAGGCTCTACCAAGGATGTCTCTTCATAATCAACCAGATCATAGGTTCCTTTCTCTAAGACACGTTTAACCACGTAAGGACCATGCCACATGGGTTTAAACTTTCCTTCCCCCAAGGGTTCCTTATCTTGATCCCATAAAAGGACCAAGTCACCTTCACTAAACTTCCTCGGACAGACAAACTTATCATATTGGACCTTAACGCGACGCTTGTTAACCTCTAGAGCCACTAAGGCATCACTGCGCTACTCATCAAGCTACTCCAAGTGGACCAAATGCTCTTCCAATGCGGAAGTGTCTGGTAAAATCTCTGCAGCTAGCTTTAGAGAATGGATTTCTCACTCAACTGGTAATACTAACTCCACCCCATGCACAAGCTGATAGGGAGAAAAACTGGTGGCAATCTTAACCACAGTTCTATAGGACCACAAAGTAGGATACAACATGATATGAAAATTATTCTTTCTTTGTGCAATGGTTCGTTGGAAAATAGACTTAAGTGACTTGTTCATTGCTTCAACCTATCCATTCACTTGAGGGTAATAAGAAGAGAAGTGCTCTTGCTTATACCCTAACTTGGAAGCCACTCTTCCATCATTTTGTTCTGAAAGTTCTTACCATGGTTAGTGACAAGCTCTTTTGGAATGGCAGACTGGGTGATAATATGGTTGAAAATGAAATGTGCGGGTGTCTCACCATCGAATTTAACTTTGGGCATAGCCTTTTCCCATTTCGTGAAGTAATTGACAGCCACAATAATATGATAGTGCACCCTAGCCAAAGCTGGGCTGGAATCCATAAATCAAGCCCCACTTGGTGAAGGGACCAGTGGTGATAATAGGATCCAATGGGGCTAGACGCAAGAGAATATTACATGCAAACACCTATTTAGGGTGGCACTTCTTGACCGCATTAACACAATATTTGAAGATAGACAACCAAAAAATAACCCGCTCTCAAGATTTTTTGGGCTATAGAAAGCCCAGATAAATGACCACCACAGACCCCTCCATGGAAATCATTAAGCACAACCTCAGCCTCATAATGGGTTAAACAACGACGTAAAATGGAATCCACCCCACGGCGGTACAAAGTGTCATCGACTATGAGGTAGTTCTTCACTATGTGACATAATCGTCATCACTCATCCCATGAGAGGTGAGTAGGGACCCTCAATGTTTGCAAATACACAATGATATCTCCATACCAAGGGTCCACAGTTGAGATGAGAAATATATGTTCATCGACAAAAGAATCATCATAAACCTCCTCTTGCTCCAAATTTGAGAAATCTTATATGAGCTCAGCAAACATTAATGATTTCTTCAATTTCACTAAAATGAACTCAAGATCAAACTCCTGCAAAATCACAATCCACTTATTATATTTTCCCCCAATCATCCTTCTAGTGAGGATGAACTGAAATGGTTTGATGTGAGATATGACCAAATTTTAGCAAAGGAGAATGTAATGTCTCAAATGCTGAACCGCATGAATGGTGTCTAAGGCTAGCTTCTCCACATGGGAATAGTGAAGTTCCACATCAATAAGGTTTAAGCTCAAATAATATATGACATGCTCATGGAGCTCCTCATCCTCTTCAACTAGTACCATACCAATCGTCTCTTGAGATGCAGCAACATAAATCAAGAAATCACAGCTATAGTTTGGTGGACTAAGCACAGGGGATGTTTCTAAGACTTGCTTAAGAGCATCGAAAGACTCTTTTGCTTGCTCATCCCAATAAAAAGGGGTGTCCTTCTTGAACAAATGCATGAATCCTTTAGTCAAGTTGGAAAAATTGACCACGAACCTTCATAAGAAGTTTTCCATACCTTGTAAACATTGAAGGTGTCGAATTTTATGTAGGGGAGACAATTGAAGTATTGCCTCAACCTTCAAGGGATCGACTCTAATACCCTCCTTAGACATGATGAATCCTGGTAAACTATAACCTGTCATGCAAACGATGCACTTATGAGGGTTTAAACGAACTTGATAAGGATGGCATCTTTCAAACAATAATCGTAAATGATAAGGATGACGCACTCTCAAATGAGAGTGAGCAGCGAGATCATTCAAATATACTTCAATAATCATCTTAAGATCATGAAATCTTAAGGCCACGGCCCGCTGAAACGTAGCTTCGACGTTTTTAAGGCTGAAGGGAATCTTTCGATATGCAAAAGTTCCCCAAGGACAAATAAATGCAGTATTATGTTGATCCTTAGGACTAATTTGTATCTGATTATATCCAGAGAAGCCATCCATAAAATAAAATACCTCACTTCCTGCACACTCATCCAAAATTTGATCTATAAATGGTATAGGGAAATTATCCTTAAGACAGGCTCAATTTAAGTCACGAAATTCAGTGCATATTCGGATCACTCCCTACTTCTTATCTACCAGAACAGGATTTGAAACCCACTCTGTCAAGGGAATGGGATAGATAACACCATCTTTAAGCAATTTCTCTATCTCAGCTTTAATGGCGGGTGCTTTTCTAAGATTCACGACATGCAAATGCTGTTGAACCGGTTTTGCATCTAGATAGGTTTTGATTTTTTGTTTGACAATATGAGGGTCTATACCTGGCATTTCTTCATATGACCAACCAAAAATATCAGGAAATTCCTTAAAAAACTCGGTATAATATTTTATCTCATCGGGGGAACACCCACCCCAATGTAGACATTCTCAATCTTACCATGATCATGAGAAATATTGATAGGAATCATTGGTGATAGGTTATCCATGTTCCCTGCAACCATCTGACTAGGAGAGATTAATTGGACTCACGAAGCTACCAATTTTCTCACTAAGAATATCCCTAAAGTCATTACACTCTAACCAATAAAATTCGGGAAGTAAATACGATCTATGGTGCAATTCTTCCCAAGGTTGTTCAATCCCAGACATGGCCTCAAGAATAGCTTCATTTGATGAAAAAACATCATCAAGGAAGTCATGAGAATGAGATGACTCTACTGGCCATTAAGGAAGAACATACCAGTCCTCCTCCTCTATCCACGAAGAGGAAGGCCTAGGCTCTATAACATGATCAATATTCGCTTGATACGCCACCATTATTGTAGGAAACGACACGTCTATCTCTACAGGCACACTTGAAGTACTCGGTGAAGGAAGAATCCAAGGATCTCCCATATGAGCAGTGCGAAAAGATGTTGAATTCAATGAGGATGAATCCCCACCAAGACTAGACCTAATCATAAGAATGCGATTAGGACATCTAAAGTTTCCCATAAGAGAAGGATACATACCCACACCAACATTCTTAGTTGTCGGCTGAGAATGATCAATAATCGAGATAGAATCTTCCGATGATGCTTTGACAATCGGATTATGGAATGAATTTTGATCAATAGTAATGATATTCCCATTTAATGTAAAGAAAACTAATCGAAATAGGGAAGAATCTATGGCTTGCATATTGTACATATAATTCCTACCCAGCAAAAGATTGTAGTCAAGGGGCGCATCAACCACCTTGACCTCGATCGCGACGGTCTTCCCTCCCAATTGGACCTTTCGAGAAGGAAGTATACCATGTGGCTGAAACAACCTACCATTGAAATCTGTCAACATATTGTCAGATTGATACAATAGGGGAGAACCTAAGCCCTTCCAACAAGACAAAGACATCATGGAAGCAGCAACGCCTTCATCAATGACAGTATGCATGATGGTGTTGTTGAGACACTCTACATGAATCAAAAGAGACATGTAGTAAGGAAAGTGAGGTTGTACTCCCATGGTTTCAAATTTGATAATGGAAGAAGGGATATCGTCACTAACCCCAAGAGCAGACAACAAGGCCTTTCTCTACAGAGAAAAAGTCTAAATAAATTCTAATGCGGACATCACATAAGGAATCTGGCCCAAATCCTCGACAACTAAATAGTTCTGGGTGGCTCGAGCATTTGGATTGTACCCCAAACACTTAAAGACTCCCTTAGGAATGCGAGGTGTCCGTAGTATTTTCAATTCAAAAAGGTCTCTCGGGTGGGGAAGGTTCTTTCCCAAGTTTAGGTTGTGACAAACCATAATCTTTTGCATGTGTCACAACTTTGGAAGCTTTCACCATGTTGACACAACCGTGACCAGGAGCGACCTCCAGTGGAATTTGAGTTCCACCAGATGCACAACCAGGATCAACGGTCCTCGAGTTCATATTTTGATTATTAGGTAAAGGATTAGTAAACACAGTTGGGCCCTATTCTATGAACTTCGAGGCATCCTCCATACCAGGGAACAAGTGAGTGAGGTGATTGTCCTTACACAACTTACAAGGAAACTTCACCTTATGCTTAGGCTACTTGTCCCCCCCAACATTATTCATTTTCTTGTCATTATTATCACCATTTTCATTTTTATTCCCACCCTTATAATTATTTTTTCCTTTGTTTTTATTCCTTCCAAGTTGTTGGTTGCCTTTCGGGTTTGACATTTGCATGGAGAGTACACTCACAGATTGGGTAGGTTGAGATGAAGTCATAGCTTGTCCTAATGTATGTTGGTTAATCGAGAACTGGCTCACTTGTTTTGTAACCAAGTCTATGGGTTTGGCACTTGTGGAGCCAACAATACCATCAGCATGTGGCCCAGTTTTGATCTTGGGGTTGAAATTGGATCTTGGAGCATTCGAAATAATCTCATACAAGAGTCCAGATTGAGCATAGACAAAATCTAACTCTTGAGCCCTAAAGATAGCTTGGTCCTCATTTTGAACTCCGGATGTAGAAACATCCTTTGCGATGTAAGATAACAATGACTTGAGAAACCATTCTAGAAGAAGATCTGGTGGTATAAATGATTTAATTAATCATTTCCATCTATGCCACTCTTGAATATGATCCAAAATGAATGTGGCTTTGTCTTGTTGAAAGGTTGACAAGAGTTTGGTATCGATGTCATAACATACGGGTAGTATGAAATGATTAAGAAAAGTCATGGAAAGATCATTGAACGTAGCATAAGCACCCCCTGGTAATTCTATATACCATTTCTCCGCAGGACCTATGAGGATGTGTTGAAATAGCCTCAAACAGATGGAATCATCGTGTAAGGAATTAGAAGAACACCAAAGGTGAAAAGTTCTAACATGCTCATGAGGATATTCACCAGCCTTAACTTCGAACTTGGGAATGTCCGAAGGAAGCTTGGTAGGGGTTCCCGGCCATGCCGAATTATGAGACACAGGATCATTCATCAATATTGACAAATCGGGTAGGTTCAATGTCGCAAGGAAAGGGAGCCTAGGTAGAGTCAGTCGATGCCACACTCCCTGGTAGTGATGATTCATATAAGGTTGATTTCTATACACACCATGTCCTTGGCCATTGGGATAATAACCTCCTCCCATTTGAACCAGGAAGGGATGCATGGAAGCATTTTTGATGCAAAGTACCTTGATTATGAGGTGCTACAAAGCCATAATTAGAAGAGTAAGCAGGTTGTTGATACCCATACCCATACGGTTGATAGATTTGTTCATACTGTGGTCCATAAGAATGCCCATGGGAAGCTCCATAAGGTGTTCCATGGGATGTTCCATGAGAGGGTCCATAGTTAGGTATATGGGGAGTTCCATGAGCTGGACCATGAGACGATTCAGAAACAGGTACATGACATGCTGACACAACATGAGGCACTTGGCTTTGTGATACTACAATGTTAACAATTGTAGAACGAACATGGCTAGTAGCGGTATTCCAGACCGAAAGCCGAAGTGAATTAGGGGGAGCATGGGTCATTAAAAAATCATTCAAAGGAATGGGGTTTGAAGATGATGGGACATGTGAAGGAATTTAAGTGGTGTTCCCAATGTTCACATGTCTCGGTTCAGGTATCCAAATAAGGTTACTAACACTAGGCCTAGGATGAGCATGTGAAGATGCCTCCACCATAGGGATGGAAGGTGCAATGTGACTAGTGCCCCCAAATATCTCTGCATGGAAAGGAATGGAAGTGCCCCCAGGCGTAGTTCCAAGGTCTACTTCTAACTTGACATGATCTATCGAACCAGACTCAGGGATATCATGCATGCCCTATCTAACATTACTAGTGCTTGCGGGTTCATAGTGAGTCTCATCGCTCAGAAACCAATACCGGTGACCCATGAATGAGGGATCATAACCATATCATGAAGAGTGTTCATGTGGTTGATCATATGTGCTAGTGGGATCACTTTCCCTTACCTCATAAGGTAGGGAGAAAATCTCTATAATCCCATCCTCATGATATCCCATGGTGTGTGAATCAAAGTGAGAAGTAGTCCGCCCGGACTGTCTGGTTCCTCTCCCAAAAAAGGAGGAGACGTGGAAGGTGGAAGTCCTACTAAACGAAGAGAATGCGGAGGTGCTTCCCCCAAATATACAATGACTCAATAAAAATAAAAGACTCAATCTAGATATGCAACCCTAAGCAAACTAGCATGCACGGAGCATACACCTACGAAAATATAAGGCCAAACAACAAGAAAACCAAGGGTAGGATAAGTGAGCTCCTGAATGAAGCAGGTATGTCCTTCCTAGGAGAGGCTTGAGACTCCCATACACAACAAGCATAGGTTTGTAAAAAATTATAGTGGCCCTTGCAAAATAACCTCTGAAAATACCCTCTTGATAACCTAGGTAAGGAAAATAAGGTCACCTCAATATAATCAATGCTCAGGTGGACAGTCATAGGAGGGATTGACCGTATGGGCAGGGTAGTAAATCCTGAAGCCTGGAAAGAGCATTGTGTATCGATAAATTATGGATATTTAGATTATATCTTAAAGACAATAGTATTATTGCTAAATGAAAAGTAAATAGAATTAAATTACCACACTGTATTTTTCCACGCCGAGTATAGGTAGTACTCTAGTACAGCTGGTTGATTAAGTATATGTGATGATTAAGTTGTCAACTCTGAATGAAAATGAAAATAATTTCTTTTATAGTTTGTATGCAATTCATTCAAGAAAATAACAGAACATGCTTTATCTTGTGAATGTATTTATATTAACGGATTTTCAAGAAAAGAACTGAATATATATATATATATATATAATCATTTATAGGCATACTATTCACAGAAGCATTACTAGTACTAATAATTATTATAAACATAATAGATAGAGTTAATTAAATAAACATAGGAACAATAAAAAGATAATACTAGGGTTTTAACCAAGATAGTAATCCATAGGACTTGTTAATAAACTACTTCAAGTTCATCTTTTACAATCTATTCAGCAATACCGATGCTTTTACTGTAAATCTTTAGAATTTTACATATGGTTTACAAAAGACAGGATTCATCCTTATTTACAAACTTGCTGAATCTTACAATAAATTCCTTCATAAAATGTAACAGCTGTAATTATTTATTTATAAAAGTAAAGATAGAAAATCAAAACAAAAAATTATTCTTGTAAATTCCATCTTTTCTAGAACTGTAGGGTTTTTGAAATAATAACCCTTCTAAGTAAAAATAGAGTACCAAATTTACTCAATAGCATAGTGAACGTTCCAAGAATATAATTACTGCAAAACATTTAAATTCAGGATAACATAAAAATTAAATAACATTGTTAATAATTTAACTGGGAGAAAAAATAGAAAGTAGCACAATGGCTCATGTGCCTTTATAAATTTTAGTCGAGGATTAAATCCTGTACAAAACAAACCCTATAAATTCTTTTCAAAATAGAAATCAGTAAACCAAAATTTATAATTACTAATAACCCTTGTTAGTTTACAAGTTTCGCTGACTGAACAATCTTCTCATTATCGCAAAGACTATTTTAAAAATTGAAATATTCAGGCAATGATTGAAATAGCATGGTCACGGCTTTAAGCCAAGTTGAAAAACCAAAATTCTTTACATCGTCTAGGCCGTAAGGGCACTATCACTAAAACCTTAAAGTCACGGCTACAATAGCCTTCAAACATTCTTGCAGACAATACCCTCTAGGGTTTCGAAGTCATACAAGAACAAACAAACAAGAAGTA
The DNA here is from genome assembly GCA_001517045.1 of Pseudotsuga menziesii. NCBI lineage: Eukaryota > Viridiplantae > Streptophyta > Pinopsida > Pinales > Pinaceae > Pseudotsuga > Pseudotsuga menziesii. The sequence continues at coordinate 269,089 of LPNX010091425.1, forward strand.
ACAATCTAACATGTAAAGCAAGGTCATGCCATAACCAGCAGTGAAGTTTCCTATCTTCCAACCACCACATCAAATGCAAGAGAAAACCCTCATTTGTGATCCGGGCTTACCAGAGTTTGCAGGGTTGGAATTTGATGGAACAATCTCGAATTCCAACCTACAGAGCTGTGAGGAGGACCTGCATAGAGTAACCACCACTTTTTGGTTACAAATCCTTAAATAAATTGAATAATTTTGAAAATAAAACTACTTCAATTAAAAACTGGGTTTGGGTCTTTACCGGATAGTGTTTCCAGTTTGAATGAATTCATGAATACTAGACACCTAAGACCACTTTTTGGAATCTCTCTGGATGTCAAGAAGACACCAAGTCACGATTTCGAAGGGAAACAAACAGCACTCCAACCAGAACGAAGAGCAACCTTTTACAAGATCTATCCACTGTATCTCAATCTTAAATCTAACACAGTCCTCAAATCCTTAAAGAAAACCAATTTATACACTTGCAATATGCTACAACAACCATTAACCCACTAAAATCCACCTTATACCCTCACCATAACAAGCTTGCAGTGCTTAGTCGAAAGGCAGTGTTTTTATAAGAGAGTTGACAGAGTCATGGCGGCCACAAGCTCACAGCTCGACCGCTCTAGTCGATGAACCTTATCCTTGCAAACAAAAGGTAGGGTTCTCTCTTTAAAGTCAACCTATCTCGTGAATAGAACCATCACCATGTGTCCTTCGAGATTTATCTCCAACGTGGGTAGAAGTTCTATAGTGACATTGCTGCAACAAAATGAATATAATAAAACCTTTAATCAAGTAAATGTTGCAATTTCTATGATTTCCAATGATATATTAATGCCATGGAGTTTTGCGATGCTTAGGTTACCAATCATACAATGAATATAGGAAGTATCTCCTAGGTTATGTCAAGTTAAAATAAGTTCTTTTTCTAAGTAAGTGTGCTAGGACATAGTTTAGTATCAAACTATTTTGATCAACAAACTTATCTCAAAGTTTACTAAATCAACTGGTATGAAGGCATAGTTATTTTATATAATGTGAAAATTATATAATGTCACACCTAGGATAAGGTTGAATTGGATCTACATCTTTTGAGTGTGTGGTATTAAGAGTGTTAGAGTTAGCTCATTTTCAGTAAAATAGGCCAGATTGTAGTTTAGAGCATGAAGTATTTCCTTTGTATTTTACAAAAGAATCATGTACTTATGTTCAAGACTAGACTCCAAATCTATACCTAAGCTAAGCAAAAGTCAGAGTACTATAATCTCATCCTAGATAAAATCTAGATCAAAATTGCTATAAATGAAAGTACAAAATATTCTTGGATATATTTCTAATCAACCAAAACTTGATTTTTCTTTGGCATAGTACCTTGATAATGTTTATTTTAACCCATGCATATGTAGTTTTTTTAAACATCATTATGGAGTTTTGACAACAAAAGAAATTAAGATCAACATTACCTCTTATGGGACAATCTGCAGTTAAAACATTCTAAGTCTAGCATCATAAACAAGCTAGAGAAGTATCTTCTTGACTTGATTATAAATATTATTTTACTGGAACATATGCTTACCTTCTAAACCTGTAAGGAACCACCAGTCCAACTTTATTAGCTTAAAGCTAAGTAAGCCCCGATCTCACATAAGAAACTTTCCATACTTGACAAAGGAAAACAATAGTATACCTAGCATCAGTAAAATACAAGTTTCTCTTCTACCTTCTAGAAAATTACAACTGCTAAGTTGAAAACAGTACTAAAATAGTTTTGTAAAAGACAAGACTCTAGATAATACAAATTCTTATAAAGGAGTAATATGTGTTTCTCTTTCAAACTATTTTATTATTTACTAACAGCTAAGGGGATTATAGCGGTGACACTTGACATTTTATGTCAAATGAAAATTTTTAAATTTTTACAAATTTATGAGTTATTACATGTCGTATCAGAGCACAAGGTTCAAACACTAGGCCTGAATTTAGCTCAACTTGCTTATGTTTAACAGTAAATTAAAATAAACATGCTCGTGTTGTTTTCTTTTGAATGATACATCTAGAGAATTTTGTTTCTGAGTTAATGACAGTTATGGATAGATTGGGAGAATATGTGGATGAGGAATCTCCTTACATTGAACGGAATAATTTTCAAAAAGAACCTATACAAGAAGAGATAACTAATAATTCTTACGAACTACTACAAACAGTTAAGGAACTAAAAACAGAGATGGAATCGGTCAAGAAAGAAAATGAGAGGATTATGAGAGCTTAGGAGGAGCTAAATCAGATTTTAATGGAAAGATTTCATATTGAGGGAAAAGATAAAATAAATGAGTTTGAAGATATGGGTTACCAACATAAAGATAAAAAGACTAAACAAGTTAAAAATGAAAGTAGCTCATCTTCTGAATTATATGGTGACTTACATAAACAAAACTTTCATTATACTAGTGAAAGTAGTGAAGACAATCACTATACTAGGAAGAGAAAGTTTAAACCTTATGAAGAAATCTCTGGGGAATTCAAGAAGATAAAGCCACCAAGATTTAATGGAGAAACTGAAAAGGGGGAAGAAGCATAATCCTGGTTGTCTAGGATTAAGAAATGCTTCCAAATTTATAACTACTCTAATCAACTGAAGGCCACGATGGCTATTTATAATCTCACAGGAAAAGCAGATATATGGTGGTAGGACTTAAAAGGAGTAAAAGGTATAAGGGAGAAAAATATAAATTGGAGTACATTTAAGAAATATTTCAAGAATAAATTTTTATCTGAACAGTATTATGAGGAAAGGGCTAAGGAATTTTATGAGCTAAAACTGGGAACAATGAATATGAAAGAACTAAATAGTAAATTTCTAAGTCTGCTCAGGTATGTGCCATATTTTGTGGACGAGAAACCTAAGGTATAGATACCTTATCATATAAAGGATAGAATTGAGTATGACAATCTGAAAACATTAGAAGAAGCAATGAGAAAAGCAAATTTCTGTTATGAACAGAATTGTAAAAAATAAAGTATGACCAACAGAAGGCCAAAAGGAATAATAATTTTGAACAGAAAAAGAAACACTTTGTGCTTAATCAGAATTTTAAGAATAATAACACCAAAAATTTTCCTAGTAAAAATTTTGAAGGGAACAAAATTAATTCACAAACCAATCCACATAATTAAAGGAATAAAGAATCTTCTAACAACCTCAGTAACTATACAAAGAATTTTGAATGAAAGGAACCCATAAAGTGTTGGTAATATAATGGTCCGCATTATGCATCAATTTTCCCCAATTGGAAGAAGACTATTAGCAACATACCCACAATACAGGAGGAGATGACTGTTGGTAATCTAGCAAGGACAATGCCCAAGATCAACGCAACATTAGAGAATCGACAAGAAGATTATCAAACTTCCATGGTGGAAGTGGAAGGTAAGATAAATCAAATACCTATATCTATACAAAGTTTGAAACCTCTGTTAAGCTCAATGTGTTACCTTTAGGTTCATATGATATGTTAATTGGTATGGATTGGTTAGAATAGCATAGGGTGGTATTGAATTATTTTGATAAAACCTTCAGTTGCATAAATAGTGATGGAAAGTTAATAAATGTAAGGGGAATCCCTAGGAAAATAGTCATAAGGAACATTTTTTCCTTGTAGCTTAAGAGAGATGTTAGGAAAGGCTGTAAGGATTTTGTCATAACACTAATCGATGAATAAAATACTAACAATAGAGATAAATTAAAAGTGGAAGATATTCTGATTCTAAGGGAATATTTTGATGTACTTTCGGAAGAAATTCCAAGACTACCTCCAAAACAGTAATTAGATTTTACTATTAAGCTGGTACCTGGTGCAGTGCCCATCTCAAAAGCCCCTTATCGGATGAATATACCAGAATTAAGTGAACTTAAGTCACAGTTAAAATAAATCATTGATAAGAATTACATTGGACCCAGTGTGTCTCCCTGGGGGACACCTGTTATTTTTGTTAAGAAGAAGTGTGGAAATCTACGACTATGTATAGATTATTGTCAACTAAATAAAATGACTATCAAGAACAGATACCGGTTACCTCACATAGATTATCTGTTTGATCAGCTACATGGAGCCACGGTGTTTTCAAGGATCGATTTACAATTTGGATACCACCAATTTCGAATCAAGGATGAAGACATATTTAAAACAGCCTTTCGAACTCGATATGGACATTATGAGTTTTTCGTTATGCCATTCGGGTTTACTAATGACCCAGCTATTTTTATGTGTTTGATGAATAATGTAATGCACAAATATTTGGATAAATTTTTTGTCGTATTTATTGACAACATCTTAATTTACTCAAAGACTGAAGAGGAACATAAACAACACTTAAAAATTGTATTACAAGAGTTACAAGAACATCAACTTTTTGCAAAATTTAGTAAATGTGACTTCTTTAAAGATAAAATATAGTATTTGGGTCATGTGGTGACTAAAGAAGGAATTTATGTTGACCTTGAAAAGATAAAGGAAATCGGAGATTGGCCAGTCCCAAAAGACATAACTGACGTCCGATCATTCATGGGGATTACTGGTTATTATCAGATATTCATCGAATGGTTTTCAAGAATTGCAAATCCTATAACCTCTTTGCAGAAAAAGGGGAGGAAATTCGATTGGAATCAGAAGTGTGAAGATAGTTTTAAAAAGTTAAAAACATTATTAACCACCACACCAATCCTAAGAATTGATGATCCTAATAAATATTTTATAGTATGTACAGATGCATGCAACAACAATTTAGGTGGAGTATTAACTCAGGAAGGACACGTCATTGCTTATGAGTCTAGGAAGCTGAAGGTTCATGAGAAAAATTATGCGACCTATGACTTAGAATTAGATGTTGTCATACATGCCTTAAAGATGTGGTGTCATCACTTAATTGAAAGGAATTCTATATTAATGATAGATAATAAAGGATTGAAATACCTGTTGGATCAACCTAACTTGAATGCTAGTCAACCTAGGTGGCTAGCTTTTTTGAGTGAATACGATTTTGAAATTCAACATATTAAAGGAAAGGAGAACAAGGTTGTTGATGCATTAAGTAGAAATGCAAAGCTGAATTTTACAGCAGCCATCAGCACTTATACAACAGACTTGGAAGAACAACTTGAAGTTGGAATAGAACAAGATGAAAATTATCAAAAATTACAAGAAAAAGTAAAAGAAAATTTAGTAGAAAGTTTAAGTACAGGGAACAGTTTGAATGAAAAAGGATTATTATTGTATAAAGATAGATTATGTGTACCTATTGTACCTAATATTAAGGTGTTAATTGTAAATGAAGTTCATAAAAATCCTTATTCTGGACATCCGGGTTATCAGAAAACCATAGCCATGTTAAGAAAGGATTATTTTTGGCCAAATATGAAAAATGAATTGGCAGAATATATTGCTAGGTGTTTTGAATGTTAGCAATTAAAAATTGAACATCAGCATCCAGTTGGACTACTTCAGCCATTGCCTATTCCTAGCTGTAAATGGAAGATAATTAGCCTTGATTTTATCACAAGATTACCTAGAAATCAGAACTTAAATGAATCAATAATGGTAGTGGTTGATAAATTGAGTAAAGTAGCCCATTTTATACCTATAAAAACTACTTATAAAGTTGCAAATATTGCTGATATTTTCCTAAAACAAATTTTTTGGTTGCATGGAATGCTGAAGGTGATAATTTTAGACCGAGACCCTAAATTTGCAGGTAATTTTTTTAAATCTTTGTTTAAAGGGTTAAATACTACGTTAAACTTTAGTACCTCTTTCCATCCTCAAACTGATGGACAGACTGAAAGAGTAAATCAGGTATTGGAGGATCTACTCAAAATGTATATAAAGGAGCAGCTAGGTAAATGGAAAGATTATTTACACCTGGTAGAATTTTCTTACAACAATCATTATCAAGCTTCAACTAGGTATAGTCCTTTCGAAATTCTGTATGGAAGGAAATACAATACTCCCATCTCTTGGATTAATCCAGTGGACATGTTAGTATTAGGACCTAAATTATTAAAAGAGATGGAGCTAATTATAAAACAGGTACAAGGTAATTTGAAAATTGCGCAAAATCGACAGAAAATCCAAGTAGACCTTCCAGGCAGGTGAACATGTTTTTATTAAGGTGAGACCCAAAAAGAGTTCTCTGAGGTTGGGTAGTTGTGCTAAGCTAGAACCTTGATATTGTGGTCCTTTTGAAATACTATTTACAATAGGAACGATAGCATATCAGTTAGCTCTACCACCAAATCTAATAGTTCACAATGTTTTTCATATTTATGTATTAAAAAAATATCTACATGATGCTACTCATGTTATTAATTGGAATGATGTGCAAGTGGAAACCGAAGGATATTTTCTGGTGGAACCGGATTGTATCCTTGAAAGGAAGGAGATATTGCTTCGAAATCACACCATTGGTCAAGTGAAGGTGCAATGGAAGCACCTTAGTCTAGAAGAAGCCACATGGGAATTGGAAAGTCATATGCGGGATGCATATCCAGTTCTATTTCAGGGGAACTGTGAGGATGAGGAATAAATAACATCGAGGATGATGTTATAAATTAAGGGGGTGTGTATGTCACATGCCCCAATTTGCAAAACAATTTTATGTTATTGAGAAACATTAGGTTATATTTTATGCTAATTTTGTAATTGATGACCAAGTTGGGTCAAGAATAATTAATTCATTTCAGAATATTTTATTAATAAATAAATAAATGATGAGACAACAGCTTTGGGAAGCTGTTGAAAGAGTGTTAACGGGTCACTTGGTGGAGGAGACTGGGTGGAGAGTATACTAGCAAGCGGTAGCACCCTCAAACTACTTCTAACTATTGCAGGTGGCAACTTACCTATATTTGTGGTCATGATTCCCCAAGAAAGTGGAATCGGAGCAGGTGGCTCATTAAGTAAAAATTGACCCATAAGACCTAGGAATTATTATAAAACTTCCCATTGAAGACAGTTGGGGCTGCTCATTCTGGAAATGTGATTATTCAGTGTGAATGAAGTGCACATGAGAAATTCGATGGAGGGGACTTATTGAAGTGAGTTTGAGGAGTTAATTGCTGAGAAATTAACTTATGCAACTATTAGGCTTAAGTTCTTACTACTGTAAGTAGGATTGAATTACTGTTGGAATTTGACCAGTCAGGTGACAGACGGTCTTAAGGACACATCCTTCACCCAGTACTCTACTAGGAGGACCAGGAAACAAGCTCAGGGGTCCTGAGGAAGTGTAGAATAAGCTTTCTCTAGAAGTTGGTTGGGAGGAACAGCTTCCTTAAGCTGTTGTCACCTCATCATTTGATAGGTTTTTAATTTTTTAGGTTATTTATAATTTATTTATTGTTTTCAACAAATATTTATTAGTTTTTAAAGAAATGCATGTTATTATTTTGATTAGGGTTTATACAGAAAAGAGCATTGTGTATTGATAAATTAGGGATAATTAGATTATATCTTAAAGACAGTAGTATTATTGCTAAAAGAAAAGTAAATAGAATTAAATTACCACACTGTATTTTTCCACGCCTAGTATAGGCAGTACTCTAGTACAGCTGGTTGATTAAGTAGATGTGAATATTTAGTTGTCAACTCTGAATGAAAATGCAAATAATTTATTTTATAATTTGTATGTGATTCCTTCAAGAAAATAGCAGAACATGTTTTATCTTCTGAATGTATCTATATTAACTAATTTTCAAGAAAAGAACTGAATATATATATATATAATCATTTATAGCATACTATTCACATAAGCGTTACTAGTACTAATAATTATTATAAACATAATAGATAGAGTTAATTAAATAAACATAGGACCAATAAAAAAGATTATATTAGGGTTTTAACCAAGATAGTAATCCATAGGACTTGTTAATAAACTTCTTCAAGTTCATATTTTACAATATGTTCAGCAATACATATGTTTTTACTGTAAACCTTTATAATTTTACCTAGGGTTTACAAAAGACAGGATTCATCCTTATTTACAAACTTGCAAAATCTTACACTAAATTCCTTTATAAAATGTAATAGCTGTAATTATTTATTTATAAAATGTAAAAATAGAAAATCAAAACCAAAAATTATTCTTGTAAATTCCATCTTTTCTAGAACTGTAGGGTTTTTGAAATAATAACACTTCTGAGTAAAAACATAGTACCAAATTTACTCAATAACATAGTAAATGTTCCAATAATATAATTACTGCAAAACATTTAAATTCAGGATAACATAAAAATTAAATAACACTATTAATAATTTAACTGGGACACAAAATAGAAAGTAGCGCAATGGCTCATAGGCATTTTATAAATTTTAGTAAAGCTTTAAACCCTGTACAAAACAAACCCTATAAATTCTTTTAAAAATAGAAATCAGTAAATCAAAATTTATAATTACTAATAACCCTTGTGAGTTTACAAGTTTCGCTGACTGAACAATGTTCTCATTATCGCAAAGACTATTTTAAAAATTGAAATATTTATACAGTGGTCAAAATAGCATGGTCAGGACTTTAAGCCGAGATGGAAAACCAAAATCCTTTACATCGTCCAGGTCGTAAAGGCATTTTCACTAAAACCTTAAAGTCACTGCTACAATATCCTTCAAACACTCTTCCACACAATACCCTCTATGGTTTCGAATTCATACAAGAACAAACAAACAAGAAGTAACAATCTAACATGTAAACCAAGGTTGTGCCATAATGAGGAGCAAAATTTCCTATCTTCCATCCACCACATCAAATGCAGGAGAAATCCCTCATTTGCAACCGGGGCTTACCAGAGTCTACAGGGTTGGAAGTTGATGGAACAAGCTCGAATTCCAACCTACAGAGCTGTGAGGAGGAGCTGCACAAAGTAACCACCCCTTTTTGGTTACAAATCCTTAAATAAATTGAATAATTTCGAAAATAAAACTACTTCAATTAAAAATTGGGTTTGGGTCTTTACCTGGCAGCATTTCCAGTTTGAATGAAGTCATGAAGGCCAACCACCTAAGATAGCTTTTTGGCACCTTGTCGGAAGTCAAGAAGACACCAAGTCACGATCTCAAAGGGAAACAAACAACACCCCAACCAGAATGAAGAGCAACCTTTTACAAGCTCTGTCCACTGTATCATAGTCTTAAATCTAACTCAGTCCTTGAATCCTTAAAGAAAAAACAATTTCTATACTTGCAATATGCTACAACAACCATTAACCACCGAGAATCCACCTTATACCCTCACCATAACAAGCTTGCAGTGCTTAGTCAAAAGGCAGTGTTTTTATAAGAGAGTTGGCAGATTCATGGCAGCCACGAGCTCACAGCTCGGCTGTTTGAGTCGATGAAACTTCTCCTTGCAAACAAAACCTAGGGTTCTCGATTTTAAGTCAACCTATCTCGTGGATAGAACCATCAGCACATGTCCTTCGATATTTATCTCCAGCATGGGTAGAAGTTCTATACTCACATTGCTGCAACAAAATGATTATAATCAAACCTTTAATCAAGTAAGCGTTGCAATTTCTATGATTTCCAATGATATATGAATACCATGGAGTTTTGTGATTCTTAGGTTACTAATCATACAATGAAGATAGGAAGTATCTCCTAGGTTATGTCAAGTTAAAATAAGTTCTTTTGCTAAGTAAGTGTGCTAGGACATAGTTTAGTATCAAACTATTTTGATCGACAAACTTATCTCAAAGTTTAGTAAATCAACTGGTATGAAGGCATAGTTATTTTATATAATGTGAAAATTATATAATGTCACACCTAAGATAAGGTTGAATCGGGTCTACACCTTTTGAGTGTGTGGTCTTAAGAGTGTTAGAGTTAGATCTTTTTTCAGTAAAATAGGCTAGATTGTAGTTTAGAGCATGAAGTATTTCCTTTTGTATTTTCCAAAAGAATCATGTACTTATGTTCAAGAATAGACTCCAAATGTGTACCTAAGCTAAGCAAAATTCAAAGTACTGTAATCTCATCATAGACAAAATCTAGATCAAAATTGCTATAAACGAAAGTACAAAATATTCTTGGATATATTTGTAATCAACCAGAACTTGATTTTTCTTTGGCATAATACCTTGATCATGTTTATTTTAGCCCATGCATATGTATTTTGTTTAAACATCATTATGGAGTTTTTAAAGAAAAAGAAATTAAGATCAACATTACCTCTTATGGGACAAGCTGTAGTTAAAACATTCGAAGTCTAGCATCATAAACATGCTAGAGAAGTATCTTCTTAACTTGATTATAAATATTATTTTATTGGAACATACGCTTACGTGCTAAACCTGTAAGGAACCATCAGTCCCACTGTGTTAGATTAAAGCTAAGTAAGCCCCGATCTCACATAAGAAACTTTCCCTACCTGAAAAAAGAAACCAACAGTATACCTAGCATCAATAAAGTACAAGTTTCTCTTCTACCTTCTGGAAAATTACAATTGCTAAGTTTAAAACAGTACTAACACAGTTTTGTAAAAGACAAGCCTCTATATAATACAAATTATTATAAAGGAGTAATCTGTGTTTCTCTTTCAAACTATTTTATTATTTGCTAAGGGTATTATAGTGGTGACATTTGACATTTTATGTCAAATGAAAATTTTTAAATTTTTACGAATTTTTGAGTTATTACAAAAAGTCATCTATGAAGGTCAGGGCATATTTGGCTTGACTCATGGACATATGAGGGAATGGACCAGAAATGCCACTGTGGATCAACTCAATAGGTGCAGAGGTTCTCTCATGACTAGCTTTCTCATACTTGTGCTCTGGGTGTTTTCCTAGGATACATCCTTGACAGACTCTCTTAGAAAACTTGATCTTTGGTAACCCTATTACCATATCGTTTTCACTCAAATCAGAAAGATACTTGTAGTTAATATGGCCAAAATGGGCCTCTTGAAATGATCAGACACAAAAGACCATAGGCCTCATCCCTCCTATTGTGCCATTTAATTTTCTCTGCAGCTGCATTGGGATCTACCTCAATTTCCATGGTCACCCTGTAGAGACATTTATCTCTCAAAAGTATCTCAGGTTTCCACTCAAAGAAATTCAATGGAGTCAAGATGGTCTTTTTAGATTGGTCCATAGCTAAGTAATTATGCCCTCCAACCAGCAGAATGCTCTTCTAGTCAAGATGTTTAACATGAAATAGAAATATCGAAGGAGATAAATATATCTACAAAGGCTCTAATACCATGTTGAAATTGAACCCAAGAGATAGAACAATTACACTCACAAAATGGCTAATCCAACATGAAAAATTAACACCAAAGGAGACTGAAATTGGAGCATAACACTAGTCTATATTGAGTAAGTGTACAATAGAGAAACTTTTGAAGTAATAGGCTATTGTAATATATAATTACATGAGAGGTTCTAATGCATAAGGATGCCATTCTAAATAGTAAAAAAGAAGGCTTACCAAAACTAGTCAAATCCCCTATAGGTGCATAAAGCAGTTTCCAAATCTAAGTAGATGGTCACAAATTTGCTAAGTCAAGTGGGAAAGCTAAAGAGGGATTGAACGAAAAATCATACATGCTTTTAATTGGAGAAAAGGAGGGAGGATGGTGTGAGAAAAAAACAAGGCATTTATAGCTAGTTTAGTTTTTCCTTTTGCCTTAAATTAGCTATAAAGCAAGGCAACTTTTCAGAAAAAGTAGATATGCACTCTCGAGAATCTAGAATAAAGAGGACATGCTAAAATGGGTTTCTAGGATGTTTCCCAAGTGCTCCATGACTCATTTTTAGCATGTGTTGGCTTCTAGGACATGTAGAAGGCAACTAGCATAGAATGGAATCTAGGAAACTAGGTAATAAGAAAAAAATGATTAAATTAATGTCTAATGTAGGTAACTATGGGTTGATTATTCTAATAGTTGTGGCACTTTCTTGGGTAGGAAATCACTTCTAGATCTAGATGTGGGATTCTTCCACATGGTGCTGAAGAAATAAGATTTGTGTTTCCATGCTTGTTTTACTTTAGTCAAGTATTTATATAATTTTAGCTATTATTTAATATTATTATTGTCTTCAGCTTCTTTTGTAGACCTAGATACTTGTATGGCTATTTGTTAATGAACACAGTGAGTTATCTGCAAAACTTGTTTGGCTTCATTGATGGTTGGGGACATAGTTTGTACAAGATATTATCTAGTAGATATTGTTTGTGATGAAGTTTAGATGTTTTTTTTGAAGAATTGTGGTCGATGTGAGATGTTTTTTTCTATTGTTTATTTGTCTTGGTTGATGGTTATCAGTTCTGCTATATTTCTAACATTTTTTTTTGTGGACAACATAAGATATTCTACATATACTAAAAATTATTAGGAGCAATATAAATAGTAAATAGCATAATGTCCAAATATTAAATTCCTAAAATATTAATAGAGAATCGAGCCTAATCATTTTCTTCAATGTAGTTGTTACCATTTTACTAGTTTGGCTTCATCTAGCTTCAATGATTTAGCTTTTTTTTCAAAGTCATCTAGATTTTGCAGTGATATGAGGGTTGTTGAACTTGTGATATGAGGAACTTTACCTCTTCATAGGGATAGAGATGATCGTAATTGTTACTAGTTTTTCCTATGGACAACATAAGATATATTAAATAAACTAAAAATGAATAGTGGCAATATAAGTAGCCAATAGCATAAATTCCAAATATTAAATGCCTAAATTATATAATCCAGTACAATTTTTTTCTTTAATGTAATTGCTACGGTTTTACTACTCTGGCTGCAATGATTTGTCTTTTTTCTTTCAAAGTCGTCTAGGTATAATTTTACAATGATATTAGGGTTGTTGAACTTGTAATCTCATGAAATTTCTTTGATAGGGATCCTTAATTAATACACTATGTTGGGGTTTTCAGCAAGGTATCCATTCTATAGTTATTTATTCCTGTGTATAGAATTTCTAAGATCCAGAGACCATTTGAGGATTTATCTTAACCAAAAAATTGCATCCTGAGTATATTTCTAAGTGTTTAATTGCATGATTCATTATTACATGTATTGCAGTTAATGAATTCTCTTCAACATGCACACTTGAGTACACACAATGAGTAATAACATGGAATCTATGATACCGAACCTTGGACCATTTGAATTTACAAGAAAAATTAATGTGAATGGATTCACCATGATAATGAATAAACATAACTTAGCTTTATATGAATGCTAGATATTTGTTATAAATTAGTGTGGATGGATTTCTCATTATAACAATCATCTTAGCTATTGTTAATGAATGCTGCAGTCTTTTGTTTCTTTTAGAAGTTGCGTTAATTCAATTTTTATATCATGTGCAGGTTAGTGCTGTAAAGAGTGTTTTGCAAAATCCTATGAGTTTAATTCAAGTCCCTCCTGGGAAAGGAAAGATTGTCACCTCAGCACCTATTTTACACCATTTAGCCAAGTAGGGTCAAGGCCAGATAACAAGTGATATCTTTGATGGATTTTTAACCAATGCTAACTGAATTGTCATTATGTTTTCATATTCAAGGGTTGTACTTCATTACGGAGGCCTTACCCATCTTTGGTCTAATTCTGCTTCCATTAGTAACTATAATAGGTTCCTTCTCTTTTATGAAAGATATAAACTAGGCCATTCTAGATTGTTATTTTTACTTGCCATGATCTTGAGCTCTGACCTCTGACCTATTTTTGTCATCAATTGACAATAATACAATTTCACTTCATTTATGTGATTCAGTTCTTTGTATGAGCTCCAAGTAATTTTGTTGTTGATCAACTTGCAAAGAAAATTAGTGCCATGGGTTTGAAGGTGTCCTTGTTATCCTGTATCTAATTATATAATTTCCTTCTTAAAAATGTTTTAAAATGCACGTTTTGAATCTCTCGGGCAAGGATTTCTACTTTTTGAATTCTGATCAAAGGAAATGTGCATAAGATATTTTTTTGGCTTTATTCTAAATTCCATATCAATATCACACATAAGTTTCATTGCTTTGACATTACAGGTTGTTAGACTATGTGCAAAATAAAGGGAGGTAGAGAGTTCTCCAGTTGAACATTTAACACTGCATTATCAGGTTTTTTTTCCAGAGTCTTACCATTAAATTTTCTGGCTATTTTTATGTGTTCTAGTTTTTACCTAATCCCAAGGAATTTACATGTTGTGTTTCTTTGTAAAAAATTACAGGTTAGGCACCTTGACACTTCAAAAAAAAGTGAATTGTACAAACTTCAGCAATTGAAAGATGAAGAGGGTATGGAAAGTCCAATCCATTCATAAGTTATGTATTATTTGTAGATTAGGAATATAATATTTACCCTCTAAATATTTTCTATCCAATTGTTGATATTATTTAAGCAAGTGGATGTGTATATGATGCGTTTGTCAAATTGGAACCAATTTCTTGTTTGGTATCGAAAGCACTCCTAGGGTTGGTTGTTTTATATGCTTTGAATAAATTCAGGTGGATGTAATTTCTTGTTAGGTATGTCATTTATTTTAAAGTATGCTAATGAAGAGGGAGATAATAGAGGAACCTTTTTTTAATATCTGATTTGGCCAAGAAAATTACTCTGCTTGAGCAAGTTTGAGCCAAATGAAATGTTCTATGTATTGTTTTGGTAATGAATTCTATTAATTACTACAAATGATACATTTTTTAACATCGCATATAGGTGATATTTCAAGTATGAATGAAAATAAATACAGAGCACTCAAGAGGGCGCCAGAAAGAGAAATAACTTAGAGTGCTAATGTCATATGTTGTACTTGTGTTGGTGCAGGTGATCCCAGACTATTTAATTTTAGGTTTCGTCAGGTAGTACTAAAGTTGAGAGCTGCAAGTGGGATTAATACATATTATTATGAGTATTTTTAGTTTTTTGATCACCTAAATGTTGGGTTGCTGTTCAGGTCCTTATTGACGAATCAACTCATGCTATCGAACTAGAGTGCTTGATTCCTTTAGTTATTGGAGAAAAGCAGGTAATAACCTAATCTAGCCTCGTGGAGTTGTTGTTGAAGATATTATGTAATAATAAAATGATTTCCATTGTATCTTATTTTGAATAAATTATTATTGTACAATAGAAAATATATTATAGGATTGACATGCAGGTTGATCTTTTTGTTGTTAAATTTAGGTGGTGCTAGTTGGGGATCATTGCCAATTCGATCCTGTGATTATGTCCAAGAAAGCAGCTCCTATTAGTCTTGCAGAATATTTGTTTGAGTGACTTCTACTATTGAGTATCAAGCATTTTAGGTTACAGGTGAGATTGTTATTTGTATTTTGTTTGTTTGAAATAACCACACATTCTTTCCTTTTATGAAAATTTAGGAAGCAGTGAAGTGTACTTGAAATTTTCTAGATTGTGTTTGTTAATAAGCACTTTGAAGCAAATAGTTTTCTAACATTAAAGAGATGTGGTAAAGCTACTGATGTGATGTCTATTATCAAATCTTACCTTCATTGTGGTGATTTTTTTCTTGTCTTTATTACTTTTCCTATGGTGCACTTCTAGAGTGCCCTTGGTTCTCGTAATTATTCATATCAGTCTAAATGTGGCTATATCTAAGGCAGGTTGGCCAGAGATAAACTTACAAACATGATTGAATGTTTCACACTGATTTTCATATAGAATGTATCAACTATAATGTTGAGTATGCTTTTATTATTTCATTCAACTCTTTTTGAAATATGTGTTGAATTTCTTTTGCTTGCTTATTTTGGTAGCCTTCAGACTTCTATAAAAAATATGTTTCATTTTCTAGAATTGGTTGATATGGTAGCTTATGCTTTGCAACACTCAATCTGAAATCTTTCGCTTTCATGTATTTTTATATTGTCACTGATAGATTGTTTTATGAATGGTAAACGTTTGCTTACCTTATTTGACTTTTACTTTGCTTGATTTCATATAATGATATTTTTCTCATATATCCAGGCACACCAAGATATATTTTGTAAATTGGTTGACTTAATTGGTATCACATCCATCATAGAGGTCTTCCGTTCTCTCTGTTAACATGAATGGATATGCCAGATAGGGAAAATGGTACATAGCTCTCAGGAATTAGTTTATCATAAATACTAGTTACTGGTAAGTTGTAATAGTAATAATTATGTAGTTTGTACATTGCTATCTATCATAAATTTGTTTGAATATCATCATTTTCAAGCAATAAAAACTTCTTAAAGGGTGCTAGCTCAATGGTAGAGAACCTGCCTAATTATAGGCAGGAGGTTGGTGGTTCGATTCCTTTGTGCCCTATCATAAATTTGTGACTACTAAAATGACTATATTCACATATATATGACTATTAGTAGTGAATTTACAGTTTCTTAGTCATATTTACCTTAGTCGTTAATATGTTATCATATAGTAGTTTATTTAGCAGTATATTTGGTCATTAATTGTTGCAATCAGTGACTAAATAAATGACTAATAAATGACTAAATCATTGACTATCAATGACTAAATCAATAACTAAATCACTGACTATCAAAGACTAAATCATTGAATATCAATGACTAAATTATTGACTATCAATGACTAATAAGTCAAGCTATTAATGAATAAGTGAGATGCGACTAGCTATAAGATAGTGGAAATTAGCTACTATTAGTCGTCGACTCAAAAATAGTTGTTTATAGCCTGATTTTAGTCATTAATTTCTCATTTTGTACTAGTGCCAATACCCATTCCAAAATGGAAATGGGAGGTGATCAACATGGATTTCATAATAGGTTTACCTAAGAATGTTAAACAACATGACTCAATCATGGTCTACCTAAAGGATGTTAACTTATAAGGTTGTTAACTTATAAGGATGTTTACTTATAAGGCTATTAACATTGTTGATATATTTATGAAATAAATTTTTAGATTGCATGGTGTACCTAAAGTAGTAATCTCAGATAGAGATGTAACATTTAAAGAAAATTTTTGGAAATCCTTATTTAAAGGACTAGGAACACAATTAAATTGCAACATTGCATATCATCCTCAAACTAATGGAGAAACTAAAAGAGTAAATCAGATTCTAGAAGATATGCTTAGAATGTATGTAATCACTAGTACAAAATGAGAAATTAATGACTAAAATCCGGCTATAAATGACTACTTTTGAGTCGACGACTAATAGTAGATAATTTCCACTATCTTATAGCTTGACTAACTTAGTTGTATTTCACTTAGTCATTAATAACTTGACTTATTAGTCAATGATTTAGTCACGGATTGCAGCAATTAATGACCAAATATACGACTAAATAAACTATTAGATGATAGTCAATGATTTAGTCATTGATTTACTCACGGATTTAGTCATTGATTTAATCACTGATTGCAGCAATTAATGACCAAATATATGACTAAATAAACTACTAGATGATAACATATTGATGACTAATCTAAATACGACTAGATACAGGAAATTAGCTACTAATAGTCATATATATGCGAATTTTGTCATTTTTGTAGTCACAAATTGATGATAGGCTACGAAGGAATCGAACCACCAACCTCCTGCCTATAATTAAGCAGGTGCTCTACCATTGAGCTAGCACCCTTTAAGAAGTTGTTATTACTTAATAATGATGATATTCAAACAATTTTTGCATCATTCAAGCATACAAAGTAATGATTATCAAGTTACTATAGATCCATAATGGCTTACCCTGTACTAGTCCTTCAAGTCATTTTTGCATCTAATAAATGCATTTGAAAGACTTGAAGGACTATTACAAGGTAAGCCATTATGTATCTATAGTAACTTGATAATCATTATTTTGTATGTTAATTCATCACATTCTATACAAACAAATATTTTCAATGATAACCAATTCAAACATTAGTGTGTTTGACAATCCAATCCCCCCCTTGAGTAAAGAATTTAATTTCATTGTTATAGCTACTCTCCATGCAATGATCAAGTTTTTAAACTTCCAAGTTGTCCCCAACAATGTATTTCAACAAAAATCCAACATATACAAAAATTATATAATAATAATCACATAAGATATTGGCATGCTTTTGTTATTTGAGTGCCACTCTAACTAAGATTTCTTAAAATCAAATGATACTAACAGAAGTATTTTCAAATCCAACATATATAAGAAAAAAATGTAGAAGAAATACTTCAAAGAAGACAAGGGGAATATATTGGAATTCTTGTACTATTTCAGTGACACTATAAGCAAGATTTCTTGCAATGAAAGTATATGAATAATATTGATTTCATCTAAAAACCAAAAAAAATTCATAAGATCATAACCATCAATGTTATGAATTTTTTATGGAGAGTGATTTTCCCATATAAAGGGATTGATGTCACAATGATCTATATAAATAAAGGTAAGTACATCCAAGTTCAAGAGATTCCATGCCCAAAAATGTCTTGAATTAATCACACAACCATTTCCCAGGCAAAGTTATGTTGGGAAAGGAAATGCACCATTCACAAGGAAAACACAGGAGCTCCACATATTGCTTTCGGAGACCCCATCAAAAATTGATGCTACAAACCACTAGTATAGGTGGTCTCCAATCATAATCAAAATTTTTCTAACCTATTTTTTTTATCCTAGCAGTATTGTATTTTAGTTAAGTTACCCAAAATCCAAATGGGGTAGCTCAATTGGTTTGAAATGACCCATTTCAAGGAATAGATGCAGATTGTGTTTATAGACTATCAAAATTAACCTTCTAAACCACTACTCGAGCTATCCTCCAATCATAATAAAACATTTTATATCCCATAGTATCCTTATCCTAGCAGTATTGTCTTTTAGGTAAGTTACCCAAAATCCTAATGGGTTAGCTCCATTGGTTTGAACTGACTAGCTTTAGGGAAGAGGCCGTTCAAAGGTCATGGGCTCAAGTTCGGTAGAGTAACTCTATATTAGGAGCACATGTTGTACTCAAACTCTATTAAACCAAGGGCCCACAACCATTCAAGGAATGTGAGGAATTTTCTAGTGGGTTTCCCCAAGGACATTTTCCATACAAAAAATAAAGCAAGTTACCCAAAAACAAAAACTCAAAAAGAGAGGGGCAGGAAGAAGATAGCAAAAATGCTAGAAAGTAAATTGGCATGAGAGTAAGAAACCATTTCCAGATGACCTCATCAAACTAGTAAGATCAAGTGAATGTTAAAAATAAAAGAGATTCACAAACTGCATCGATAAAATCATCAGCCAATCATGAAAAAAGGAATTATATAAGTTAATAGAACAAAATAGAAGACAATTTTTTTATTTACGCTTTGAAAGATTCTTCTCAATGTGTTTGATATGAATTGTTGAAGGAAACTCCATAAATGAATATGTGGTTATTACAGTAAGTTTATCCCCTTCTCCAAGGTCCACTACTCTAGCTAGGGATTCAAAGTTAAAAGAAAACAGGTGAGTTCCTATCACCACATTCCATAACTTGACAGTTTGATATGCACTGCTCGTTATTAAATGTGTAGAATCCCCTACATCATGTACTAGAAAAAATATCATTTAGTTTCAATATTCCAAACAATTGCTTTCAATATTCCAAAATCCTTGAATCATGGGAATTCGAACATTCATATAAATAGATAAAAATTAAACAAGACCCAAAATTATCAAGAAGGCACAAGGCTCCATAAAATAATTAACATTATTAATATTGCATGGGTACATAAGGTGCAAGTACAGGTACAATAAGGATGAAAACTTTTGGAACTAAACGTAGGAGAGCACATTGTGTTTCTTTATAAAAGAGGAAGTCATCAATATGTAGATAGAGTAGGTACAAGTACATCCTGGGGGAGCACGGGGGTAGCGAAGTACCCATCCTTAAGCCAATATCTATAGTATAAATTTAAAAAAATACGTTGTAATGTCCCCAAAAATTGAAAAAAATAAAATTATAGGCTAGTGAAAACTACCCAAAAGGGATCATTAGTACTCATGCAGAAACATAGATACTCAGTAAACTTGCAACCTCTTCGGATTATTCCCACTGTATTGTTAATTTCTTATCCATTCTGTGACTTATTAGTTCATTTACTTCTTATGTCTTAATTATGTTATTTAAACTATCGATATATCTTATACTGCCAGTGAATTAATGAGTTATATAGATCATTATTTTTCTCTTGCACATGTATACTTTGTTTATTTAATGAAAACTAACTTAAATTTATTAAGGGGAACAAAGTTATGGAGTGGCGAGACTCATTCTCCCATGACGATATGAGAGGTAAGATTATTCTTCGTTATGCAGGATTACTTAGTTCATTCAAACTAAGGCACCTTATTCATTGATTCATAGGTTACTCTTACGACATCGGGATTATTGGTTACTTGACATAACTCAATTCTTAGTTGTACTTCCCATTCCATCTTGCACTTTTGTTACTGATCTGTTTTACGACTCAAGTACCCCCTATGTTTGTTATCTATCTTTATTTGTTAATTTACTAAATGCTTCTGAATTTATATTACTGTCCGTTCATTGTTATTGTCTATCTCTGGTTTAGTTACTTACTCATCTTTTATTGCTATTTTGCAGGTTTTACCTTGGTGACGAGCTTGTAGACTTACACTTGTTCTTACTAGTGAGGGCATTACTACATACTACATTTTCCATACTGCCTAAATGCTACAACCTAGACCTATGACTTAAGCGCATACAATACCTACATGGGCTAGCAAAAAGGGCAACTGACAACACTATAATCTTATGCTAAGAGAACACATTATAACATTATATGATAGTGTTTAAGGGAAAACATTGTAACACTATATGATAATTTTAAGGCTGTGCATATCATAAGGTTGGGACTATGGTATACATACCACATCATTAGCCTTCAGCCTACGCTGACATTCAAACAAGGGGAGAAACCATAATATAGATGGTTTTAACATAAGACATGGTTGATATGATGTTGATCCATGATATTATTGTTGGGGTTTATGGTGGCGTTAATGGCCACTAGCTGGTGCCATTAATGCCATCAGGTTTGGTGAAAACCCTTGGCAAGGGACTTGGCATTCATTGTATGCGCATTACGGTAATGGCATTGTGGTATAGTGAAGCCTCTACGCGTTTGGAGGATGGAGATGACCCCATCGATTTGCAGGTGATCTTAACCCAGATCTGTGTAACATGCATTGCTTTGTTTGGTTTTCTTTAAGGCACAGTCATGCTCCACATGCCATCGTGGTTTGTCTGTAGGTGAAAGCGAAGGTGCTCCAGGGTTTTCATAGGCTACACTCGTCGAGTTGGGATTTCTCATTTAAGGCCATGGTAAGCTTGCTAGCAACAATCACTTGCCTCCTTTCGTTCTGGGCGTTCCTTAGTTGGAAATCATTACTGGGTTGGGGTTTCATTGGTTCTTGTTGACTTTTCCTTTGGGGTTTAAGATGTAGCTTGCTGTGGTTTCTAAGTGGACTCTCATTGGGATATTTGGTAAATGTTTGGGCTGTGGCTGCACCATTACTTGTAATGGTGCCATAGCTCACAGCTTGCCCATAATCGTTTTGATACTTTGGCTTATTGTAGAGAGGGTTTGTGCCTCACTGTGTAATTTCACTACGCGTTGGTTTTAATATGAAGACTATAAATTATTTGATATGAAATGAATATGATTTCCTCCAGTGTTTAAATACTATGTAAACTTGGGTTTTGTATGGTCATTTACTTGCTGTGTTTTATGTGGACTATAATGCAATCGATCGTGGCATTATAGGTTGTAGAAAATTACTCTATGTATATTATGTTGGGTTATAGTCGTTTGCACAGCTCTTTGTTTGCTTGGTTTATATGTTGAGCAGGGAGCTTCTAGAGCTTAGGTGTTATTCCATGGGATGAACCATTGTAACAATGGTGTCGTAGCCCATTGGCTTACCACCACGTGCTCTGCATTAGCGTATGAATGGAGTATGTGTTTTAAAATAGAGTATTGTATTCTTAGTTTGAAATATTGGTTGAGGCCATAACTACGGTATTTTACGACCTCGTTGTTAATGTAAGCATTGTTTGGATTTAACAGATTGTGGCATAGCTTTAAAGCGTATCCTGAACATATTAGATATCTAGAATGGACTGTAGAGAAAGGTTATATGATTGCTTACTGTTTGGATTTGAAAATGTTTATGAATATATTAATGTTATTGTAAAGGGTCTGGACATCTACAGGATTCGATGTCGAGACCTCTTGATGACAAAATGGGTTTTAGTTGTTTTTAATGGTTAAATATGATATGTTGGTTATGTGTAGATATATTTAAATGGGACCTTTAACACCCTTTATGTTTCATAATGGATGACTGTAATAATAGGAATGTGAATTAAACATTTGAGTTATGTTAATGGATACAATTAGGATTGTGGATTTTATATATTAAAACAGAGTTTGATAATGGACCACATGGATGGTCGCGATGCCTTCTATGTTTGGTTAATGTTGATTATGTTTATTAAAATGGAATGTTATGAAATTTAATTTAATTTTTTTACATGGTTAAGTAGAGAAGACCTTAGAAGGTCTTTATTAATTTGTTAGCTTGTTTATTATATGAATTATGTTCTTTAGTTTATAATAAATCGAAACAGTACATAAATTATCAAACTATTTGAAGACTAATATATATATATGTAACTCTATATCTATATATATTTAACCTATACTCCTAAACTAAACTTGAATTTAAAAACAACCCTCTGCTGACAAATGAAATATGTCAGCAGAGTAATGCCACCTGTAGAAGGCTAACTAGTAACAAAACTAGGTATAGTGCACATAAACTAATCATGGAGATAATTACAGAATTTCACTCAAAGTACAAACCCCAGTAATGTACAACATATAATAAAGATTCTCCAGCCTATGACTTGTAAATTACATATACAACCTTAGCAGATTGATAACCATAAAACAAAACCACTAGGGTTATAAATTTCATTGCATCCATTGCTCAACATAAACATTAATGAAACATTGGAAAGAAATAGAATAGGCCTTCAAAGGTTTCATACCTGAAATTTGAAGCTCTGTCAATGGTTACACGTGTACACTTAAATAACCAGCATTAACAGTTCAATGGAGATCTGACCTCTATTTGATGACCAAATCACTTGGGAACTACAACGTTCCTCACAACCATGATCCGAAACCGTTCCTGGTTCTAATCCATATCCCCCTGAGATGGACTCCAACATGCAAGTAGCTTAGAGCTCCTAAGGTAGGGTTTCCTAACTGGTAATCAGTTCTGAATCAAATCTTCTTTCCCTCGCAGGAAAATTTCTCCAAGAAAACACTTGAGAGAAAAACAGACAGAATAATAATTCTCCTAGATAAAAAAATTCAGAACCCCCAATCCTTTGCTTTGCTTGAGTCTTTATCGGCAGAATTTTCAGTCAAAGGGGCAGTTAAATCAAGAAATCCTTGATTTCTTGATTTAACCCTTTTTAATTTACTAGGGTAAATTTTTCAATTCTTAACGTAGGAAATTTTAAATAGTTCCTAGTTAGTCTTTCATAGATATTTCACCATTTATTAGTCCTTTAATAATAAATAATAATTGGAGGAGCTTCTCTTCTTTCTTTATTCAATTATATAATTAATCATAATTAATTCTTTATACATATTATGTATAAAATACATAGTATTAAAATACTTGTTAACACTTGTCTTTGCGCATCATGTGTCATGATCCCGTAGACGTAACGACACTTATTTTATGAAGGTCAAGTAGATAGATGGCTTAGGTCTACTAAGCTGGGAAACTCTAAACATCCTTGCATGTTGGATTTCCCTCGTATAA
This sequence comes from Pseudotsuga menziesii, assembly GCA_001517045.1. Lineage (NCBI taxonomy): Eukaryota > Viridiplantae > Streptophyta > Pinopsida > Pinales > Pinaceae > Pseudotsuga > Pseudotsuga menziesii. The sequence goes on from LPNX010091425.1 coordinate 292,962, forward strand.
CGTGGTAGTTCTTTAGTACTTGATTGAGAATACATAAATTTGAAATTTCATTTAATCACTTAAAAATAGGTATGATGAGATCAATATTATTCCTTGAGTTGTTTTCTCTCAGAGGTGATTTTAATCTTTTCAATAACCCCTAGCGCTTACCAGAGCCCATACTCAACGCTTATAACAGGGAGTTACAAACATAGTGCAATTCCACAGCTCTCGCTCAACACTAAATGCTATGATATACTTGTACGATACACCTAGGCATACAATGGACAAAGATCCGGTGCTCCAGAGCTTATGCTCAACACCAACATGGAATTCTCCAGAGTTTATGCCCAACATTTCCAAATTATATTTTCATGTGTTCCAGAGCCTCTTACTTAACATAAAACATCTCATCGATCATGTGCTCCAGGGTCCATGCCCATCACAAACATTTCGTCAATTATGTGCTTCAGGGTCCACACCCAACACAAAACATATATATACTTGTATATCATCAACCATGGGTTTACGCCCAATATACAAAACAAATCATCATGTTCATATGCAGTGGGGTCTTTGACCCAATATAAAAATAAAACATCAATATAATCATCATGGTCAATAGGCTCATGCCTATAAATGGTAGGTCCAAAATTCAGGATATTACATCCCTCCCCACTTAGTACAACACCGTCCCTGGTGTAATAGGGACTCTAAATGATATCGTGAAACACGGAGGGGTAAGACTTTCTCATGGTGGCCCCATTCTTCTAGGTAGCCTCATCTACCTCAAAGTGCTTCCACTGCACTTTCAATTGGACTACAGTACGCTTCCAAAGCTGCACTTCCCTCTTGTCCAATATATGCAAAGGCTCAGGAAAAAATTCCCCCTAAGGTTCCACCTATAATAATGACCAATCAATGACATACTTAGTGTCATAAACATATTTATTTAATAAAGATGCATGGAAAACATTATGAACTCTTACGTGCGTAGGTAATTCTATTTCATAAGCCACTGGTCCTTTCTTGGCCAGAATTTCAAAAGGCCCACAAAACCTAGGTGCCAACTTACCACACATACCCAAGCTCAACGAGCTCTATTTTCCTTTCCCTTTCAAGTAGACATGCTCACCTACTTGATAGTATTTATATTTTCTTTTATTATCCGCATAACTATTTTGACGGTCGTGTGCCTCTTTAAGGTTTCCCTGGACCTTGGAAACTAACTCTTCCAAGTCCAATAACAGTTCAGGCCCTAACATGAGCCGATCCACTAGAATGTCCTAAGTAACTGGGGTCCTACACTTCCATCCATAGAGTACCTCTAAAGGACTCATCTTGTTGGAAGCCTGATACCCGTTGTTATATGCAAACACTTCAAGGTGCAAATAATCTTCCCACTTGGTGGGGTTGTTCATGACATACATACGAAGCATGTCGTCCACAATTTGGTTTACTCTTTCAGCCTGCCCGTCCGTCTACGGGTGATAAGCAGTGCTGAATTTCAGCTACGTCTCTAATCCAGAGAATAAGGATCTCCAAAAGTTTCCTGTAAACTTAACATCTCGATCCGAGATAATCACTTTGGGTATCCAATGCAATATAATTATCTCTTTCAGGAAGATATCGACAATGTTCATGGCCTTGTAGGTCGATTTCACGGGGATGAAGTGTGCTTCCTTTGACATCTTGTCAATGACTACAATGATGGAATCATTTTTCTTCTTGCTTTTGGGTAAGCCAATAATAAAATCCATACATATAACCTCCCACTTCCATTCTAGAATGGGCAATGGATGTAGCAATCCTGAAGGATGTTGGTGCTCAGCTTTAGCTAGCTGGCACTCCTGACACTTCGCAATGAACATTGCAATGTCGGCCTTTAACTTAGGCCAGAAAAAGTGTCACTTGACAACAGATATCATCTTTTGATATCCTGGGTTCCCTAAGTAGGCTTCCCTATGGAATTTTGTGAGGATGTTGGACCGAATGTCCCCTACAAATGGAACATACAATCCATCCTTGGACCATAGTAGTCCGGATTCATCCACCTTGTACTCCTTCTATTGTTGAAACAACCGGTCCTCCTAGACCTTCTTGAGGATTTCCACATAGAACAAATCAACCTTGTTGGCCGTTCTAATTTTCTCATGCAAATATGCATCAGTTTAGAGTGAGGGTCACCTCAAATATCATGAGTCTGTCGACTCAACGCATCAACAAATTTGTTCTCTTTGCCCTTAATGTGCTTTAGTTCAAAGTGATACTCACTCAGGAAATCCAACCATCTGGCTTGCCTCACATTCATATCAAGTTGATCAAATAAATAATTTAGACTTGTATTGTCAGTATTTAGAAGGAACTTCCTTCCCATGAGGTAGTCCCTCCACATCTTCATAGTGTGGATAATGGACGCTAGGTCAAGATCGTGCGTGGGATAATTATGCTCATGCTCTTTTAATTTCCATGATTCATAATATATCACATGGGAGTTTTGTAAGAGGACTCCTACAAGTCCTTCCTTATTTGAATCCATGCATACAACGAAATCCCCATCGGGATCCGCAATCCCCAACACTGGTGTGGTCATCAAAAGTTGCTTAAGCTTTTGAAAACTTTCTTCACACTTAACAGTCTATAAGAATGTGTTTTCTTTCTTCTGCAAAGCCGTCATGGGGCAAGTGATTCTTGAGAAGTTCTTAATGAACTTTCGATAATATACAGATAATCATAAGAATGACCTAATGTCAGTGATACTAGTCGGGGTAGGCCAATCCTTTATGGCTGGAATATTTTCTGGGTCCACAGTTATTCTTTCCTCGGATATGATGTGACCTAGGTACTGTATTTATGGTTTGTAAAAATCACATTTACTAAACTTAGCATAGATTTGGTGTTCTCTCAACACCCGATGTAATATGTGAAGGTGTTCTTTGTGTTCCTGTTTATTCTTGGAATAAACCAGAATTTCATCAATAAAGACTAGTACAAACTTATGCAGATACTTACTAAATATGTTGTTCATCATACACATAAAGTTTGTGGGTGCATTGGTCAACCTAAACGGAATCACTACAAACTCGTAGTGCCCATACCTCATACAAAAGGCAGTATTGGGGATATCTTCGTCTCGGATCCGTACCTGATGGTACCCAGATTGTAGGTCAATCTTTGAAAATATTTTGGCTCCTCCTACCTTGTCAAACAAATCATTGATCCTAGGGAGTGGGCAATGGTTATTTATAGTATTTTTTTCAACTGATGGTAATCAATGCACATCCACATCATACCATTTTTCTTCTTTATGAACAAAATTGGTGCTCCCAAAGGGGACACACTGGGTCGGATATACCCCTTCTCTATTAATTCCTACAACTGCAGTTTGAGTTCCACCAATTCCGATGCACTCATTCGGTAAGGGTATTTGGAAGCTGAAACTAATCCTTACGTCGGTTCTATGGAAAATTTTAGGCCTCATTTCAGAGGTAATCTGGGATTTCCTTGGGAAACATGTCCTTGAAATTTTCAAGAACGGGGAATTATTCTATGCGTTGTTCTCTATCAGACTCTACCTCTCAGATGTTCATTGCAAATAACTGGCAGCCCTTCCTAACACACTTCTTTGCTTGTAAGGCAAATATTTGTCTTACAGAAACTTTCTTTGGGATGCCTTGAACCTTCACTTGGTTCCCTTGGCCATCAGTACAAAAGATAGACTTGTGTAGACAATCGAGCATGACATGCTATTGTTCCAACCGGTCCATGCCGATAATAATATCATACGATCCTAAAGGTAAGATGTTCAGGCTTACCTTAGTAAGGAAACCATTCAGGTTTACTTCACATTCTTTAACAATATCCAAAACCTTTTGTTTCGTACTGGTGACTAAATGTACCAGCCACGGTTTATCATGATTTACTTTGCCTAACTTGCATAAATCAACAATATTAGGTGCAACATAGCTTCGGCAAGCACCGGGATCAATAAGTATTGAAACATAGGTGTTCAAGATCTTACCTTTGATCTCGACCATTGTAGCTTGATGGTCTGCCTATCGTCCATCTAATGCTGCAGAGATTCGCAGGGTTCCCACTATATCCTCAATGGTAGGTTCTTCTTGCAGGTTATGAAAGACTCCATTGTTCTTGTTCTTACAATCTCAGGCATAATGCGTCCCGTTGCATTTCCAGCACTTGATCGCTAAAGGGGTATCATTAGCTCCACTCGCCACTTGCTTATTCCCATTAGGAGATGGTACATAAGGATTCATACCAGTTTTGTTGAAGTTCTTGTTTGCTGGAAAGTTGTTATCTTGCTTTCTATAAGGCTATGGTTTTGACCCAGGCTTGTGGTTATCAGAAAATTTTCTAGAATTTTCTTTATTTCGGTTTTGGTTTTCTTGACGTAACTACCCATGCTCACAGCAGATTCGAGCCTTGTGTAGAACAGTATCCAGAGTCTTTGGCATGTAGAATTCAATCCTGTCCTGAAAACTGGGAGGAAGACATCCTAGGAATAGCTGGATCTTCACCTTTTCTTCTTTGATATACGGTACATAATGCAATAGATCTAGAAATCTGTTTATAAATGCGTCCATAGTCATGGACCCCATGCATAGTTCATGGAATTATTTTACCTTGGGGTCAATGAACCTTTTCGACATGTATTTTTCTTGGAAATTCTTTCGGAATTTTTCCCAACTTATTTCTCACAGCTCATCTTTCTTGGTGTGCTTTAAATCTCGCCACCATCTTTTTTCCTTACCATTCAGGTTGTAGATGGAAACCCTAGCCTACATCACACTGGAATATTTATGAACCTGGAAATACTTAATTATTCCCAGCAACCATTCTTTAGCCTTTTCTCCCATATTTACTTCACCTTCATAGGTCGGGGCTCTTATTTTTTGAAACTCCCCCTGAAGACTGTCATCACTTCTTTCCCTCTTTCTCCATGGAGAAAGTGAGTCATAACTAGCAGGACTGTGATGATCTCCTTTAGTTGCTTCAGGTGTACCTTATTTTTTTTATTCTCTTGGATTGGTAGCCTGCTCATGGTACGGTTCTCTTTTGTATCTGTGGATGGACTGGGTAGGTTTACCTTGTGGGCTCCCTCCTGTCATGTTACGCAATAATGCTTCATTTATAGCTTGTTGCTCCTTTCTTTCATTCAGACTATCCTCTCTGAAACTCTTCAGTTCATCTTGCAGATTGTGCAAAGTTTTCATCACATCATATTTTAGCTCGACCATGAAGTTCACTTCCAGAGTGGGGGTGGTGATTTCTTCTTGCCGGCTATTTTCTTCCTTAGTGTTAATAAACTGAACATCGCTGTAAAAAATTTCCTGTAACACAAAAAAATTTAATAGTAGCAAAAAAATTATGTTAGTAACAAACATTACTTTTCATACTTTATTTTCTTTGTGTGAATTCTTGGTGCGCCCATAAGTCTCTCATTATTGAGACTGGGCTCTGATACCACTTGTAATGTCCACAAAAATTGAAAAAAAAAATTATAGGCTAGTGAAAACTACCCAAAAGGGATCATTAGTACTCGTGCAGAAACATAGATACTCCTTAAACTTACAACCTTTTCGGATTCTTCCCATTGTCTTGTTAATCTCTTATCCATTCTGTGACTTATTAGTTCGTTTACTTCTTATGTCTTAATTTTGTTATTTAAACTGTCGATATATCTAAGTTACTACTATCGGTGAATTAATGAGTTATACATATCATTTTTTTGCTCCTGCACATGTATACTTTGTTAATTTAATGAAAACTAACTTAACTTTATTGATGGGAACAAAGTGATGGAGTGGCGGGACTCGTTCTCCCATGATGATCTAAGAGGTAAGACTATTCTTCTTTATGCAAGCTTACTTAGTTCATTTGAACTAAGGAACCTTATTCATTGATTCACATGTTACTCTTACAACATCGGGATTATTGGTTACTTGACACAACTCAGTTCTTAGTTGTACTTCCCGTTCTATCTTCCACTTTTGTTACTGGTCTATTTTACAAATCAAGTACGCCATATGTTTGTTATCTATCTTTTTTTGTTAATTTACTAAATGCTTATGAATTTATATTACTGTCCTTTCATTGTTATTGTCTATCTCTTGTTTAGTTACTTGTCTTTTATTTCGATTTTGTAGGTTTTACCTTGGTGATGAGCTTGTAGACTTACACTTGTTCTTCCTAACAAGGGCATTATGGCATACTACATTTTCCATACTACCTAAATGCTACAACCTAGGCCTACGACTTAAGCGCATACACTACCTACATGGGCTAGCACAAAGGGAAAGTGATAACACTATAAGCTTATGCTAAGAGAACACATTATAACATTATATGATAGTGTTTAAGGGAAAACATTGTAACACTATATGATAGTGTTAAGGCTACGCATATCATAAGGTTGGGACTATGGTATACATACCACGTCGTTAGCCTTTAGCCTGTGTTGACATTCAAAGGGGGGGAGAAACCATAGAATAGAGGGTTTTAACATAAGACATGGCTGATATAATGTTGATCCATGATCTTATTTTTGGGGTTTATGGTGGCGTTAATGGGCACCAGCTGGTGCCATTAATTCCATCAGGGTTGGTGAAAACCCTTGGCAAGGGACTTGGCATTCATTGTATGCGCATTATGGTAATGGCATTGTGGTGTCATGAAGCCTATATGCATTTGGAGGATGGAAATGACCCCATCAATTTGTAGGTGAGTGTGGAAATTGAACCCAAGTGATAGAACAATTGCACTCACAAAATTGCTAATCAAACCTACAAATTTACACACAAAGGAGACTGAAATTGGAGCATAACACTAATATTTATTGAATAAGTGTACAATATCCAACCTTATGAAGTCATAGGATGCTGAAATATATAATTACATGAGAGATATGAATTCATAAGGATGCCATTCGAAATAGTCAAAAGCGGGCCTACTAAATCTAGTCAAATCCCCCATAGGTGCATAAAGCAGTTTCCAAATCTACCTAGGAGCTCACGAATTGGAAAATTCAAGTAGGAAAGCTAATAGGTGATGGAAATACAACTCATACATGATTTTATTAGGAGAAAATAATGGAGGATGGTTTGGGTAAAAAATAAGTCAAGTGTACCTAGTCTTACTTTCCCTTTTGTCATAAACCTCAGTAAAGCAGGCAACAAAGCAAAAAAAGAAGATATGCACTAGGGACGATCTGGAATAAATAAAATATGCTAAATATGGATTCTAGGTGGTTTCCCAAGCACTCCATGACTCAGGTTTAGGAATTTTTACTTCTAGGACATGTGGAAGACAACTTGCATAGAGTGGAATATTGGAAACTAGGCAAATAAGACAAAAATGGATTAATTAATGTCTAAGGTAGCTAAATATGACTTGATTATTCTAAAACCCCCCCTTAAGCCTAAATTATGAGTAAATATCATAAAAATATAGGGCCTAGCAACAAGGCTTAGTCACCCTTTACATACTGCATGTGCATTTAACCAAGGAAAGAGGAAAAAACCCAGTGGGAAAATCCTCCCTTAAACATGGACAGTAAAACAAAATTTGAAAATATTGTCATCAACCGTGCTTCACAACATGATTAGAAATCCCCAGCAGTGATTTGAGATTGTTGAATGTCTTCTCACAAAAAACTTTGGTGAATATGTCTGCTACTTGTTCTGAAGATGCACAGAAGTGTAGGTGAATGGTGCCATCATGCATAAGCTGTCTGATGTAGTGCATATGGATCTCAATGTGTTTGGTTCTCTACCTCTGAAATGGATAATTTCATATTCAAATGATACTTTGATTATCACAATAGATAATGGTTGAAAACTCTGATTCAAAGCCACACTCACCAAGTATCCCTTGCAACCATAAACATTGAGTTACTGCATTTACAACTCCTCTGTACTCTGCTTCTATAGATGAGAGTGCAATGGCACTCTATTTCTTGCTTGACCAGCTAATTGGTCCTTCAGCAAGCATGAACACATATCCTGATGTTGAACATTGATCTGTGTTGTCACCTTCCCAATCACTGTCAGTAAACCCAATCAAATCAAGATTAGATTTAGCTTTGTAGAATATCCCATGAGTTCTTGTTCTCTGAACAAAGTTAAGGATCCTTTTGGCTGCTCTCCAGTGGATCTCATGAGGCTGATCCATGTATATTGAATCTTGAATCCACACTTACTGCATAATAAATATATGTTTGAGCGTGTGTAAGGTACATCAAACACCCAATCAGTTGTCTATACAGTGTATTATTTACCATAGGAGAAGAACTTGCTTCTTCAAGCTTAAATCCTGAAAGGAAAGGAGTCTTGCTTGGCTTACAATATTTCATGTTGAACTTGTTCAGAAAATCCAAAGAATACTTGGACTTATGTACCTTTATTCCATGTTGTTATTGAGCAATTTCGAGACCCAAAAATTGGCTCAACAACCCCAAATCAGCCATAGAAAATGCATGGTTCATTGCATCCTTCAAGGAGGCAATTTCTTTCTTTGAACTTCCTATAATTATAAGGTCATGCACATACAAGACAATAATCATCAAATAACCATGAATCAACTTCAAATAAACATTAGGATCATATTTGTATCGAACAAAACTCAATGACAACAGAAATCCATCAATCTTGGCATACCAAGCCCTGCCGGCTTGCTTAAGCCCATACAATGATTTATTTAGTCTGCACACAAAAGATGGATTAGTAAAAAACCATTGAGGATGCTGCATGTAAATATCTTCTGTAAGATCTCCATTTAGGAAAGAACACTTCACATCCATGTGGTGTACCTCCCACTGCTTCGAAGCTGCAATGGCTAAGGCTAGGCTGATGGAGACCATCTTTGCGACTAGTGCAAAGCTCTCATTGTAGTAAATACCATGTACGTATGAGTAGCCCTTGGATACCAATATTTCCTTATATTTCAAAGGCAAACCATCAGTATAAAACTTATTTTTGAAAACCCACTTACATTGAACTAGCTTCCTCCTTGGGGAAAGATCAACCAGATGCCAAGTGTTGTTCTTCTGGAGTGAGCTGAATTCTTCTTTCATGGATGTTTTCCATCTTGGATCATGTGCTGGATATTCATATGTCTGTGGATCTGATTCAACCATCAGATAGCATTTCTTTTTAAACAAAGGGTCTTTCATACATAGGGCACTCTCAAACTGAGATCTAGTCCTCCTAGGATCACTAGGATTTCCAACTAGTTCCCCAGCTGCATGAATGGTCTTTGCTAACCATTTTGGTCTTGTAGGACTATCAAGATCTGTAATTAAATCATCATTATCAGACATATCATAATCAGCAAACTCATTTGTCTCTTCACTTACATTCAATGGTTCTGGTGGTGAAGAAGACTCTCCAACTTCAACTGCTGCTAAAGGCTCTTCTTGGAATTGAACACTTCTTTCAATGAAGGATTTGTTTGTGCTCAAGTTTATTAGCTTGTACCCTTTTGAATCTTCAGAGTATCCAAAAAATAGACACTCTTGGATTTGGGGCTGCAAAGCCTTCTTCTTTTCTGTTGAAATTCTATCCCAAGCCCTTGAGCCAAAAATCTTGAAATGGCTTACATCTGGCTTGTGCCCACTCCATGCTTTGAAGGGAGTCATACCATCAAGATGTTTATGAGGCACCCTATTCTGGATATAGGATGCATATTTTATAGCCTCGGCCCAAAACTTTGGTGGAAAAACCTTAGCCTCCATCATACAAGTTTCCATCTCTTTCAGTGATCTGTTCTTTCTCTCAGCAACACCATTTTGTTGTGCTGTCTAAGGGATTGAATGATGCATCTGAATACCTACATATTCACAACATTGAATGAACTCAGACTTGACATACTCACCACCATTTTCAGATCTAAGGATCTTGAGTTTCCTCCTAGACTGGTTTTCAACCAAAGTCTTAAAGACTTTGATGAGGCCAAAAACTTCAGACTTATTCTTAAGGAAGTAAACACAACAATACCTGGAAAAGTCATCTATGAAGGTCAATGCATATTTGGCTTGACTCATTGACATATGAGGAAATTGACCAGCAACATCACTGTGGATCAACTCAAGAGGTGCAGAAGTTCTCTCATGACTAGCTCTCTCAAATTTATGCTCTGGGTGTTTTCCTAAGATACAACCTTGACAGACTCCCTTGGAAAAATTAATCTTTGGTAACCCTATGACCATTTATTTTTCACTTAGATCAGAAAGATACTTATAGTTAAGATGGACAAATATTTCATGCCAAATATTGCTTGCCTCATTGGCATGAATCAGAAGAGCAGAGGGGTTTGAGTAGGGTAGGAAATGTGAAAACATGTATACCTTAGAAGTGTGATCAGCAACTCTTTTTGCAATGACTTTACCACTCAAGATCTCTTTGATCTCAACATCATGAGGGAAGAATATGACCTTATTTGGAGACCCTGTGTGGATCATCTGATACACTGACAAGGGGTTAGAGGCAAGACCTAGAACATACAATACATTGTTGAACTTACCATGGTCAAGATCAATCCTTCCTTTTCCCAAACTGTCAGTGAGAGAGTCATCTCCTAGCACTATTGGTGGACCTTTCGACATGTCAAGAGAGGAGAATGCCTCCTTGGTCGAAACCATATGTCTTGAAGATCCAAAGTCTATGATGGAGCTAGGTGAGCTTGATGTGCCAAAACCAATGCATGTACTCTCTCTCTATCCTCTAAATTTGATCCTCCTTCCCTTTTCTTTGAGCTATCAGGAAGGGATATGTTATTATTCTCAGGGAGTTGGGTCAGCATGTCAATTTGTTTCTTCATGCAAGATATTTTAGGATGATAGCCCTTAATGCAGTATGTGCACTTGCTCATTTCTCCTTTGTTCTTATTCTTCTGAAAGTTCTTCTTGGAGCCTTAAGGCTCCTCCTGAGACTTGTTCTTGTCTCTCTTCTACTTAGGTGGCTTCTTAGCTTTCTTCTTACCTTTTGAATCCACCCTTGAATCTCCAACAAGCAAATCTTGGTCTTTGGAAGGTTTGATGGTCCCATCATCACCAGTTTATCTTGTTCTTGTGTACTGAGGGATTCCATGAACTGTGCAAACTTAAGCATCTTCCAGGCTTGAGCTATCAACTTGGTGGCATGGAAGGTTGAAACAAACACTGAATAGTCAGGGCCAAGCTTTGAGAGTATGGCCAAAACTAGTTGCTCCTCCTTCTTTTCAATTCCACATGGTTTTAGCTGCAAAACAAGGGCTTTAAACTTGGAAAAGTAGAGTTGCAGGGATTCGAAGTTGTTGGGACTCAAAGAGATCAATTCATTCTTGATTTGATATCCTCTCATATCATATGTCTTACCAAAAATCTCTACAAGCTTCTCCCATACTTCATTAGGTGATTTCAATCCATCAAGATGGAAGAGAAGGTCTCTGGATATGCTCAAACACAAGAGACCATAGGCCTCATCCCTCCTGTTGTGCCATTTAATTTTTTCTGCAGCTACATTGGGCTCTGCTTCAATTTCCATAGTCACCCTATAGAGACATTTTTCTCTCAGCAGTATCTCCATCTCTTCTTTCCATTCAAAGAAATTAAATGGAGTCAAGATGATCTTCTGAGATTGATCCATAGCTCAGAAATTGTCCCTTCAGTCAGCAGAATAGCTCCCAGTCAAGATGTCAAACCTGCAATAGCAATATAAAAGGAGAGAAATTGATCTAAAAAGGATCTGATACCATGTGGAAATTGAACCCAAGTTATAGAACAATTGCACTCACAAAATTGCTAATCAAACCTACAAATTTACACACAAAGGAGACTGAAATTGGAGCATAACACTAATATGTATTGAATAAGTGTACAATATACAACCTTATGAATTCATAGGCTGCTGAAATATATAATTACATGAGATATTCGAATGCATAAGGATGCCATTCGAAATAGTCAAAAGCAGGCTTAGTAAATCTAGTCAAATCCCCCATAGGTGCATAAAGCAGTTTCCAAATCTACCTAGGAGCTCATGAATTGGAAAATTCAATTAGAAAAGATAATAGGTGATGGAAAGAAAACTCATACATGCTTTTATTAGGAGAAAATAATGGAGGATGATTTGGGCAAAAACCAAGTCAACTATACCTAGTCTTACTTTCCCTTTTGCCATAAATCTCAGTAAAGCAGGAAACAAAGTAGAAAAAGTAGATATGTGCTAGGGAGGATCTAGAATAAAGTAGATATGCTAAATATAGATTCTAGGAGGTTTCCCAAGTGCTCCATCACTCAGTTTTAGCAATTTTGACTTCGAGGACATGTGGAAGACAACTTGCATAGAGTGGAATATTGGAAACTAGGAAAATAAGACAAAAATGGATTAATTAATGTCTAAGGTAGCTAAATATGGGTTAGTTATTCTAACAATGAGCTTAACATAGCTCTGTGTAACATGCATTGCTTTGTTTGGTTTTCTTTAAGGCACGGTCATGCTCCTCATGCCATCATGGTTTTTCTGCAGGTGAAAGCAAAGCGATCCACCTACATCACACTATGCACACTTTTCAAGGTCACCCTCCTCTTATGCACATGGTTTTGGAATATCAACACATGGCTTTGCAAATCACTTGATGGTTTTGGATCTTGGTTTGAAGAAAAATGATTCATTAGAGGAAATTTGGGGTCTAAAATGGGCCTTATAAGAAAACGTGCCAAAATAAGTTTTGTGAGTTGGAATTCAAGAACCAATAGAATTTCAATAA